>ML840701.1:0-11105 GCA_009831015.1 Picea engelmannii | reverse complement strand
CGAGTGATTTGCGAGAACAAAGCCATCGATACCAAACAAATTGATTAGGTTCTAAATATAAAGAAGCAATTCGTACCTTTTGTGTATGTGGCACATTATGGAGATCAAAGAATTGCTCCATCTGAAGTATCCATGTGATTGGTGTTGGCGACGGAAGTCACTCCTGGATTGCTAGCAGGAGCAGAGCCCGACACCCATAAGTTTTATGTCATGATTGTTTATAGATGGGTGATCCAATGGAAGGAAACTCGAAACAATAGTGTTCCAACTCTGAAACCAGACCAGGTATGCATGATCAAGTGAGGTCTTGCGTAAATTTTAGACAGTGAGCTGTAGTAAAGGGTGAACAGGCGGAAGACTTATATGAGAAGAGTGCGAAGGTCTATTATAAACGGTGGTTTCCTAACAGACTGTAGGAGAAGGCATCCAAACGCAAGGTCTTCTTGTGTTTAAATACAGAAAACCAGAAAATACAATAATGCCACGATAAATCATTTATCATAACAGAAATGCAACAATTCGTGCGACTCAGTCGGTCACGAACTCTCCTAGCATGAGATGAAAAACTAGACGGGGTAAGAAGAACTGTCTGTCATAAAATAAGAAATCTCATATACAGATACACAAGATGAAAGATAAAATAGCCGCTAAAACATTACAGTAGGGAGCTCTGCTCAACCATCGATCGATACAAAAATGGTGAAAATGCCTACATATACTCAAAACAACAACAACAACAAAATCGAGACGTTGCATTAAAACTTTTCATCTGCATGGCTTCTGACGACCTGCTCTCGCAGTCTCTGAGTGATCGTGCACTTGTGGCAGATGCAATCGGACTCCTGACAACTTCATGGGCGAATCGACGTGCCTTTAATTCGTCGCTAGACTTTCCCATTATGGCAGAGGTGATGTCTAACCACCACCAACTACCTGAATAACTGCTTTATTGGGATTGAGGATGGTCCGACCAACTCGACACCTTTGAGACGTGGAAGAATCCTCGCGCTACCACCTGGAATAACTTGAACGGCTTGATGAATAGGCGCGGAGGCCAGCGCGAAGGATGGGGGCGCATAATGGAAGTGGTGGCGCCAAGACTATGAGGGTGAAACAAGAAGTGACGAGGCGCAGGGGATGTGAAAGGGCAAGGCACGCAGAGAAAGACAATAAGCGGAAGGCGGTAGGAGGTGAAATGTGATGGGCACGATAAGGCTGACGTGGAAGAGAGCGGGACAAATGGCGGGTGGTGAGTGGATCATGAGGAAGGGCTAAAGGGAGCGAGCCCCATCGCATAGCCAGGAAGGGAACAGATGGCAAGGGGGAGGATGGTACAAAGATGATACGACAGGAAAGGGGGCCCCCGCGAGTTAAAAACAGAGCAGCTGAGAAGAGGTGGGATTGCCTAAACGCCGTTGATCCGGGCACGCTAATCTTGGTCGTCGAAAAGATGCATGCCTGATTCTGTACCCCCCCCTTCTCTTAAAGGTAGAAAGGCGGAGGGGGTCTGGAATTAGCCTGCACACCGTTGATCTAGGTGCTTCGATCGTGGCCATTGAAGAGGTGCACCCTCGATTTTGGACCCCCCCCTCCGCTTAAAGGTAGAAAGGCGGGGGAGCTCCGGAATCCCATGTGCATCGTTGATCCGGGTGCATGAATCTCTGCCATCCAAAATTGCTGACCGCTTTATCACAAACGCATTTGCACCCCGAGCTTACAGCAAATGGGTTTTTCACCCACTCCTTCGCATTCTAACCCCGTTTACAAGAAATATCGCTTACAAACCCTTCTGACACCTGTCCTCCACTACGATCCTTAACCCCGTCGGGAAATCACGTATCGGGATATCACGATTCCCGTTGTCATGTGCACGGGACTTTCAATTCCCTGATCCCCGACTCTACAGGATCTCCTGACATGTGTCGTTGCTGATGGACGACTCTGATCCTATCGGGAAATTGCGGATCGCGATTCCTACATGAAAGAGTTTCATGTCTTTGAAAACCCTGATTCTCCGATGAACTGAACCCCGACTCTTTGCTTGATGTCTGATGCGTGTCCTATTGAGATCAACAGCTGAGATTCCCCTTCGGAGTTTCTAGACTCAAAGGGTCTCAGTTCTCTCGATCTTTTAAACCCCGATGACTCTAATATCCCGATGAATCCTCCGAGACTCCTCCTCTTCTCACTAGGACTTAAACTCTGCGCAACTTCCCGAGATCTAATAGCAGACAGGATTTTGTCGATCTTCTTTGTGAGATCCTGACCATCCACTTCCTTCTCAGCTATCTACTACGAAAGTTGGTCCTTTCGCTACTGCATTTGGGAATTTTGTGTGCAATCTGCAACCTGGGTGCTTTTGCGCCTAATGACAAAAATAATCGCTAACATTAGGCTCCATGGGGGATAGAGTCGTCCCTACGATGCTCTAAGAACTCCTTCCGCAGCTTCAGTGCCTTTCTATTGGGCTATGGAGTCACTTATTAGACCGAAAACACGCAAAAAAGAAACTAAGCAAAGAACTTAAAGGACAATATTTACAAACAAGGGAGCCGTCTAAGGCTCAAACAAAACATTTCTTCAGAAAATGCCCATTCACTGGGATGTTGAAACCTTCTTCGCCCTCCAGACCTTGAAACTTTTATGTATTGTTTGAGAAAACCTTAGAGATTTTGAAGGGACCGGTCCAGAGGTCATCAAATTTTCCATGTTTGCCTTTATCCTGCCTGGGGGCATCCCACTTAAGTACCAGATCCCCGATCTCGAACTCCTTTTTCATGACCTTTCTGTCAAAAGCCTGCTTGATATTCTATTGATGACTATAAGCTACGTCCCTCACTTGTTCTCTGATCTGCTGCACTTCCACTATCTGATGAATTCTTCTGATCATATGATCTGGTTCTCCCTCGTAGTCTTGAAAGAACTTTGCCACAGGTAGGGCGAGCTAAGTAGGGAAAACCGCCTCTGCTCCGTAGACTAGTTGAAACGGTGAAGTGCCCAGAGACTTCTTTGTTGTGACACGACTGGCCCATAGAGAAAACTTCAACTTTGAATCCCAGGCTCTTTTGTTATCCTCTAACAATCTTTTGATGATCTTTATCAGGCTTTTGTTTGAGGATTCCGCTAAACCATTTCCCTGGGGATAGTAGGGGGTGGAGTGAATTAGCGAGATCTGGAACTGCTCACAGAACTTAATTAGAGGTTCAGATTTGAAAGAAGCAGCATTATCAGTGACGATTCTGCTGGGACAGCCAAATCGGGCTATGATATCCTCCAGGAAGTTGATAATTACTTTGTGTGATGCGCTTCTGGTGGGGACAACTTCTATCCACTTGGTGAAATAATCTGTTGCAGTCAGGATCCATCTGTGCTGACCACTTGAGGGAGGATGAATTTCTCCAATGAAGTCCAACCCCCACTGCTGAAAAGGTGCCGAAGCTACTATGGGTTTCAATGGCAGCGATTTGAGATGTTGCTTTCCTGAGAACTTTTGACATTTGGTGCAAGCTCTGATCTCCCTGCAAACATCGGGGAACAATGTAGGCCAATAATACCCCGCTTGAAGTATCTTATGGGCTGTGGTCTTCCAGAAATGGTGACCTCCACAAAGGTCGCTATTAAAATCAAATGTAACCTTCTGGGCCTCCTGCGGGTCCAGGCATCTCAAAAATACCCCTAGAGGGTCTTTCCAGTACAAGGTTTGGTCAATGAGGAAATACCTGACTGCCTTGAGCTTAAGAGCCCTCTCTTTACTTTTTCCCATTCCATCAGGGGGCTTCAACTCCTGTAGAAAATACAGAATGTCACGATACCAGGCACATTCTACCAGCAATAAGCCATCTTGAGAGCCTTGGCTGGGCGATTCAGCTTGCTGAGATCCTAGGTGAGTATTGATGAAACTAACTCCCAAGGCTTCGCAGTTGGATTCAACCAGTAGCTTGGCTAAACCTTGCCCCTTAACCAACTTGGTGGGTTTTATTTCTAAGTCAAATCCCAGAATTTTAGCGATCCATCGGCCTCTTTTCCCATCTATGTTGGGCTGCACAAGGATGTCCTTCATGGAAGCTGAAGGAACATATGATGTTACTTGTGAATGCAAGACATAGACTCTGAAAGATTTAAGAGATTTCACTAAGGCATAGGCCTGCTTCTCCATTATTTCATATCTGCTCTCTGCATCTCTTAACGCTCTGCTAAAGAAGGCGATGGGCTGCTCACGCCCTTCCTCATTTTTCTGCAATAAGACCGCTGCCACTGTATCAAAAGAAGCAAAGGAGAAAATCAGGAACTCTTTGGAATAGTCAGAACTGATAAGCACAAGTGCCTCAGTCAATGCCTTCTTTATTTGGTCAAAAGAGGCCCTAGGCTCAGCGGTCCATTTCACTTCATTTTCCTTCCTGAGCATGGTCGTGATGTGTTTCACTAGCTCAGAAAAATTCGAGAAAAACCTCCTTAGAAAATTAATTTTCCCCAAAAAGGCCTGAACCTCTTTTTTAGAACTGGGAAGTGACAAGGATTGAATTGCCTCCACCCTGCTGGGATCAATTCTCACTCCCTCTGCCGATACTATATGTCCCAATAACTTCCCTTCCTGCATAACAAACAGGGACTTCTTGGGGTTCAGGGAAAGACCAAACCTCCGGCACTTCGAGAAAACTCTCCTTAAGTGGCAACAGTTCTCCTTATCAAACCTGGAGAAGACCGTGATGTCGTCTAGGTAGATCACTACAAACTGGTCTTTCTCTCCGATGAAGGCTATATCCATGGCTCGCTAAAATGTTGCTCCTGCATTCATTAGCCCGAATGGCATTTTGGCATACATGAATGTGCCCCAAGGAGTGGTGAAGGTTGTCTTCTCCCTGTCCTCGGGCATGACCGATATTTGGTTATAGCCAGATAACCCATCGATCATGGATATCCTGGAGGCACCAATTACCCTATGCAGTATGTGTTCCATCTTAGGTAGGAGGTAATTGCCTTTCTTTGAGCTTCTGTTGAGATTCCTGAAATCAACACAGAGTCTGATCTCTCCACTCTTCTTCCTAACCGGGACCAAATTGGCCACCCATTCAGAATATCTCAAGGGGACAATAATTTGGGCATCTAACAATTTCTTCACTTCTTTCTCCATGACAGGTAGCAACATGGGATTTATCTGTCTCAGCTTCTGTCTAAATGGTTTAGCCTCTTCCTTTAGTGGGATCTTGTGCTCGATGATAGATGTGTCATACGTCTTGAGTTCTTCATATGTCCATGCAAACACATCGGCGAACTCTCTGAGCAACTCTGTGTACTCGGCCTTCTGTTCTCTGGTCAAACTACTTGACAATTTGACAAACTTGGGCTCCTCCAGTGTGCCAATGTTGCATTCGGTTGTCTCGACATTTTCATTTGAGACCCTGCCCTTTACTGGCACATCATTCCCATCAAACAATATCTCTAAACGGACAAGTCCTCTCGAAATGTGATTACTGGGCAGCTGAATGATCTGATGATTGGTGATTTTATTTAACAACTCCTCAGGACGAGGGTCACCTTCCAAATCAGGATCTTGGTCAATATGCAATGCAGAAAATTCATCCATTGATTGAAGAAACCTTTTGAGTTCATAATCATCTTCGAACACCTTCCAATGCTTGACATTGTCTGGCACCAAGGGCCTATATCTTATATCAACATCATTTTCTACCATAGGCAGCAGAGGAAATTTGAGCACACTAGCTGAGACAGCTAAAGAATCGGCCAAAGTATTTTCTCCCCTCGGAATGAAATAAATGTTTAAAGCCAAGAATAAATTATCAATAAGGTCCCATACTTCATTCCGATAATTCCTAAGCCGTGGATTATGGGCACGATAAGAATTCCTTACCTGCTGAATAATCAACTCAACATCTTCGAATATTGCTATCTCTTGAATTCCCATTTCCTTTGCGGCCCTCATACCCAGGACAAGAGCTTCATACTCTACCACATTGTTGGTGTCTTCAAATTCCAGCTTGTATGACAGAGACATGACTTCTTGACAAGGTGATATGAAAACCACTCCAGCACCAGCGCCTTCGCTAGAAGAAGCTCCGTCAAAAAACATCTTCCACACAAGGGAGCCTTGAGGGGAAATTGGATGGCTAGGGCTGGGGTGTTTTCTGATTAGCAAAGAGCTTTCAGGGGCATCGGTAAGATGCAGCAAACTAGACCCCAAGTCGGTGTCAAGCGCAAAGATGGGGTGATTGGTAGGGTCTGCTTCATCATTGACAATATAGGCCAGCTGGGCTTCTCTGTATAATCTCCTTTGTTCGCCTCTGAAGACCGGAATGGTGGCATATGTGAGATCCATCTGTAGTGTCCCTCCCAGTTTTTTGATCCATGATCTAGACAACAACATACCAAATTTAGGGGGGACGTCGGCTACCACAATATCCATGACCACACTTTTCATGGGCAGCTGAAATAGGGAAACCACCAGGTCTTTGATGACTCCTACGCACTGCACTCTCCTTGAATCGAAGGAATACAAATCATGATAAGTCCTTGTCACCTCCAGTCCCAATTCTTCCATGACTATTTTTGGCATAAGATTATGGGAAGCCCCTGAATCCATGAGGCAATTATGCAGCACTTTATCATGTATGTTCAGGGATGTGTAGAAGGGGGGGGATGAGTCATCTCTGTCTTCTACCATGGGGCCTAAGATGACGACTGGATTCTCATCTTGAAGGTTTACTGAGTCAGGGGGGGGCTGGGGGGACTCAGATTGTAGCATCTTGGAGAGGGATCTTTTAAAATATTTTTTTTTAACTAGTTCTGAGAGGGGTACAAGAATTCTAATCTTCTGAATCTCATGCTCAAAATTGAAGGAGGGGATAGGTTTAGGAGCTTCCCTTACCTCGGTGACGGGTTCTTTGACTGCTAGTAAAGCGCTCTGAGCTCTTTTATCTTTAGTAGCGGCTGCTGCAGATCTAGTAGGTTTTTCTGCTATGAGAGGCTAATCTGGGTTGTCAAAGTCTCCTTCTTTCCTTCTCGATCTGAGATTATATCTGTTAGAAGTGTGATCGGCCCTTTGTTCTTTTCCCAACTCATGAATTTGAGCCCTCATCATGGATTCTTCATATGTAGACTGCGTTAAATGAGGAAAAGGGGGAGCTTCTTCAATACAGTTGATTTCAGGGCCAAACTCGTCTATCTCCTCTCTTTCCTCATGATCAACTAGGTTGTTTTGGAGGGGGGTTTGAACCCTTTGATATTCTTTGTCCTTTCCCCTTTGTTCCCTCAGGAAATCCTAAGTCATATTGTTAGCAGGTCGTCTGAAACCTCTATTATCAGTGTTCTGGGGATTTCTGTACATGGGCTTCCCCTCTAATTCCCACCTTTCTATCTTGGCAGCAAGCGATTTTATTGCTCTAGTTGTTTCATCTGTCTGATGGGGTAGGGGAGAGGAACTAGATAAGGAAGTTTCAGGCCTATTTTTAGACGTATCTCTATCACCTGCATTCCTGAGTCGGTTGACAACCAATATGTTAGATTCTACTTCCACGGCCGCATCCTGCATGTGTGCCAGCGTAACAGCTCTTCTCTCCCTTAGCAGTAGGCAGAAATCAGGATCAAAGGTGTTGGAGTAAGTGCTCTTTGCAGAGGCTTCGAAGGATTTTATCTCAGCAGGAATTTTGTTGTACATTTTATTAAATCTCTTGGAGAAGTCAGAAACGGACTCCCCTTCCTTTCTCTTCAACGACCCAAACTCTGTCATGTAATACATGAAGTCTTTTTTATCTCCCCACTGTCTCAAAAAGGAATTATCTAAAGCTCTGATCCCATCAATAGATCCAGGAGGCAGGGCCTTGAACCATTTTCTAGCCTCTCCTTGGAGACTATGGACAAAAATTCTCATCCATACGTCTGTGTGCATGATAACATTATCATCCTCGAAAGTGTAAAAGACTGCTAGGTGCTCTTCTGCAGCCATGTCCCCCTCGCCTATAAACTTGGGCAGTTGTTTAAGGTACCCATCTGCTGGGAGGTTATTGAGAGGTTGTGGTAGCACGAGGGGGGCATACCTAGCGGCTATGATGACCTCTATTTCGGTCATAGGGGGATTTGCTCCGGCCATAGGAATATTAGGTGGAGGAGAACTCAGAGGAGAAGGAGATCGCGAAGGGGCTACCGGGAATGAATCTCGGAATGGGGTGGGAAACAAGAGGGGATTCAAGGAGAAGGCTAACAGGATCAAGGCAGTAGGTGCTCCTCCTTGTGCAGGAGTGGGGAAATCTTCTGTGGTCGTGGGTCTACGCCAAGGTACAGCTTTAGAGGAGAGGGGAGTGACAAGGATTTCTCCCTCCAATCCCAGACCAGGAGGGGAAAACTCAGTAGGAACACTCCAAAAATTCAGGAAATGGGAAACTTGTGAAGGAGGTCTATCAAGAAACTGAGGGGGAGAAAATGGAGTTCTTACAGAAGGAGATGGCGGATTACCTGTTTTGGTGGTGGAAGCTTCTTCTTCAGGGGCCTTTCCTTTTTTGAGAACCACCTCTTGATCGGTTTCAGGTGTAGCTAGGGGCAACTGTGGATGAGACCGCATGTGTCTGCCTCTGAAAGCCACAATTGATAGAGCAGGTTCTCCCCAGCAGAGTCGTCACAATGGAGTCACCAGGTGCACAACAACAATCTTGATAATTCTGATATCTGATGCACCTTTAGAATCAGTTAATCGTTGTCGTTCAATCCCGGGGAAAATATTCAACTTCGTCCCCAGCAACGGCGCCAGAAATGTTGGCGACGGAAGTCACTCCTGGATTGCTAGTAGGAGCAGAGCCCGACGCCCATCAGTTTTATGTCACGATTGTTTATAGATGGGTGATCAAATGGAAGGAAACTCGAAACAATAGTGTTCCAACTCTGAAACCAGACCAAGTATACATGAGAAAGTGAGGTCTTGCGTAAATTTCAAACAGTGAGCTATAGTAAAGGGTGAACAGGCGGAAGACTTATATGAGAAGAGTGCGAAGGTCTGTTATAAACGGTGGGTTCCTAACAGATTGTAGGAGAAGGCATCCAAACACAAGGTCTTCTTGCGTTTAAATACAAAAAACTAGAAAATACAATAATGCCACAATAAATCATTTATCATAACAGAAATGCAACAATTCGTGCGACTCAGTCGGTCACGAACTCTCCTAGCATGAGATGAAAAACTAGACGGGGTAAGAAGAATTGTCTGTCATAAAACAAGAAATCTCATATACAGATACACAAGCTGAAAGCTGAAATAGCCGCTAAAACATTACAGTAGGGAGCTCTTCTCAACCATCGATCGATACAAAAATGGCGAAAACGCCTACATATACTCAAAACAACAACAACAACAAAATCAAGACGTTGCATTAAAACTTTGCATCTGCATGGCTTCTGACGACTTGCTCTCGTAGTCTCTGAGTGATAGTGCACTTGTGGAAGACACAATCGGACTCCTGACAGCTTCATGGGAGAATTGACGTGCCTTTAATTCGTCGCCAGACTTTCCCATTATGGCGGAGGCGATGTCTAACCACCACCAACTACCTGAATAACTGCTTTATTGGGATTGAGGATGGTCCAGCCAACTCGGCACCTTTGAGACATGGAAGAATCCTTGCACTGCCACCTGGAATAACTTGAACGGCTTGACGAATAGGCGCGGAGGCCAGCGCGAAGGATGGGGGCGCATAATGGAAATGGTGGCGCCAAGACTATGAGGGTGAGACAAGAAGTGACGAGGCGCAAGGGATGTGAAAGGGGAAGGCACGCGGTGAAAGACAATAAGTGAAAGGAGGTAGGAGGTGAAATGTGATGGGCACGATAAGGCTGACATGGAAGAGAGCGGGACAAATGCGGGTGGTGAGTGGATGATGAGGAAGGGCTAAAGGGAGCGAGCCCCATCGCACGAGAAGGAAGGGAACAGATGGCAAGGGGGAGGATGGTACAAATATGATACGACAGGAAAGGGGGCCCCCATGAGTTAAAAGGAGAGCAGCTGAGAAGAGGTGGGATTGCCTAAACGCCGTTGATCCGGGCGCGTTGATCTTGGCCATCGGAAATATGCATGCCTGATTTCGGACCCCCCCCCCCTCCGCTTAAAGGTAGAAAGGTGGGGGGGGTCCGAAATTATCCTGCACGCCGTTGATCCGGGTTCTTCGATCATGGTAATTGAAGAGGTGTGCCCTCGATTCCAGACCCCCCCCCCCTTCGCTTAAAGGTAGAAAGGTGGGCGGGCTCCAGAATCCCATGTGCGCCGTTGATCTAGGCGCGCGAATCTCTGTTGTCCAAAATTGTTGACTGCTTAATCACAAGCGCATTTGCACCCAAAGCTTACAGTAAATGGGTTTTTCACCCACTCCTTCGCATTCTAACCCCCTTTACAAGAAATATCGTTAACAGACCCTTCCGACACCTGTCCTCCACTACGATCCTTAACCCCGTCGGGAAATCGCGTATCGGGATATCGCAATTCCCGTTGTCATGTGCACGGGACTTTCAATTCCCCGATCCCCGAATCTGCGGGATCTCCTGCCACATGTCCCTGCTGATGGATGGCTCTGATCCTATCAAGAAATCGCGGATCGCGATTCCTATATGCAAGAGTTTCATGTCTTTGAAAACCCCGATTCTCCAATGAACTGAACCCCGACTCTTCGCTTGATGTCTGACGCATGTCCTGTTGAGATCAATGGCTGAGATTCCCCGTCAGAGTTTTGAGACTCAAAGGGTCTCAGTTCTCTCGATATTTTAAACCCCGATGACTCTAATATCCCGATGACTCCTCCGGGACTCCTCCTCTGCTCGCTAGGACTTAAACTCTGCGCAACTTCCTGAGATCTAACATCAGATGGGATTCCGTCGATCTTCTCTGTGAGATCCTGACCGTCCACTTCCTTTTCAGCTATCTGCTATGAAAGTTGGTCCTTCCACTGTTGCATTTGGGCATTTTTTGTGCAATCTGCAACCTGGGTGCTTCTGTGCCTAATGGCAAAAATAATCGCTAACAATTGGGTCCTTGCCATCAAACTTCCTCATATCAATCTTAGGAACGTGGTTGGTATTCAAACCAAAGTTGGAGTTTCTCCATTCTTGATTCA
>ML840700.1:19947-31665 GCA_009831015.1 Picea engelmannii | reverse complement strand
TGTTTCAGATTCATTAGCCAATTACATCATGGATAGATATTTAGCCCACAGATAAGATGCAAGGAAAAGAAAAACTGTACATTACATGTAAATTGAAAACACATCACAACATCATCATGTACAAACCATCGACATCGTAAAAAATCGAAACTGTATATATATATATATATATGGCGTGACTGAAATGTTTACATTACATCAAAAAGTCTGTAAGAGTACAAAATATCGGGCTCATCCACCCGTACAACTTCACCAGACAAGGCATACAAAAAACATGACACTCAGGAAACTCTAATCTCCCTGCGCCACATGGTGCTGAGTGTATTACACTACTGTGTGCACTACGCACCTCAACAGAGAATTGATATTCTCTGGCACTCCTACAGTATGTCGCTGCAAATGCAGAGGCACGTCCCCCCTCTGAAGAGGAGGGATACCCATCGTGAGCCCCTGAAGGTTCCTCTCAACCTCCCGAAGGCCCACCACTGGGACTACTGGGTCTGCTGCAACTGGAACTCCACCGCGACGTCCTGGCGCTGGTATGTCCACCGGGCGCACTGCTCCCTTGTCTTCACATCGGAAGTAAAAACATCTGTTAGACGCTCTCTTACATACCAAAAAAAATATATATATATAACATGTAAGATACATAAAAAACACAAAAAGAAACTGGCGACAAGATACGACTTGGTCTCTTACCCGACTCATCCCAATCCTCTCCGTCAGGCAGGATCAAATCCATGCTCCTGCGGAAATCCACATCCGCATAGGGGAAGTCCTCGATCCAAAGGACCTGCCGCCTCAACCAGGCAAAGAAGTCGCCAGTAAAACAAAACTCTGATTCCGAGACCAACCTCGGGGACAAGCTGGTCCACCTCTCCATCCGAGGCTCATCTACTGGTCGAACTGCCAATGCGATCTGAGGCTGCATCTGAGGGATGCGCTCCATGAAAAACGAGACTAAGAAAGAACCGTAGCCAAATTGCTTTTGGCCGTTCCTGCACCGAGAGATTTGTTCCTTCACATTGCGAAGGAACGCCGCACTCCAATTGAATAGTGTAGGCTCCAAACATTGGATGCCATAAGCTACCTGTGACCTCGAAGCCAGATGGGCACTAGTGCTACCAGTCGCACTAGTGATAGCAAACAAAATAGATCGAAGAGACAAGTCACGGACGTCCTTGATGGGAATCCGACCCCCCACCAATCTCGCCCCCGGAACACAATGACGTGCCAAATACACGTCTACCTGCTCTGGCAATGCTCTCTTCCCAGTAAAAGGTATAGGAACCCCTCTTTTCGAGAGGCCGGTCAAAAAATACACGTCTTCCAACTCGATAGTCAGAAGCTGCGTACCGATACGGAATCCCTGCTCATCAATGTCCCAGAGGCCAATGATATGCTCAAGCAATAAAACTTCACTCTTCATTTTCTGCAGCTTGAAGAACTTGAGTAACCCACAGGACCTCAGAGCGGCCCGCGTCCGGGGGCTTCGTAGAGCAGCTATGTCATCCATTTCATGTTCCCGCTCTTTCCACTCGATCATGGTCACCGAATATGTCTACAAAACAAAAATTGAAATTCGCATCATTTCCCACGTTTTTTAACATTTCGTTTTTAACATTTCGGCAAAAATTCAAAAAGCATTTTAAAAGCATGAAAACAAATACCCATGACATCAAAAGGCGACTAATCATCTTTTTAGACCTCCACGACCTTAAACATTCATCAAGAAATGATTAAAATATGACAAAATCAAAAAACGTTTTTGGGAAATTCGTGGGTCCATAGGGGGAGTTTTCGTCAAATTTTTGGGATAAAACAATCGATCTAACCTATGGTTAAGGTCCAAGCACATTAACCATCATTTCCCAATGCTGATTCGTGGATAATTCCTCCCGTTTTATTAATTTTTATGAAGAGGCCGATTTGGTCCAAATTGGTCGACCTAGGGCATCATGTTTTAAAATAATTATGCTATTTAAATCAAATTGAAACCATACAAATGAAAGAGCAGTGAACGAGGACCTATCGGGTTCGAACGACATGCAAAATAGTTGACCGTAGCCTCCGCAGCGAGAAGAACAAATTTGACTCCAATCGAGATGCTCCAAATGCTCCACAAATCTTTGTGAATAAAATGGTAAATGAAGTTTTTGGGTAAATCTATATTTATTAAAATTTCATTTTCATAGACTATAGTCATTTTGGGTTTCCTTGCTGGTAAAATTAATCTCGCTAATGTCCGGTTTGAAGTTTCTGGCGTTACAGGATTCTTGGCGGTTCTAATAAATTGATCACCTTGTCAAATTTACGGGCACAGTCTTAGTTCGCTCTCAAGCCCGATAATATGAGAACGGAACCGGGTAAACTTTTATCACTTTTTCGGACCCGTACGAATACATCACCCGAAAAAGGAGCCCCCCTGGAGTCTACTTTAAACCCTTTTCAGACTCTCTAAACATGAAAATATTGTCGAGCGATCTTGCTTTCTTTCACGCTCGTTAAACGGTCAGAAAGAGCGTCTTTCGAGCGATAGTTTAGCCCTTTTTCGGTCTCGATCGACTACTATACGAAAAAGGCACTGAGAGAGTTCTCTTTTAAGCGTTTTTCCAAACTCTATAATCCCGAAAAACCTTCGAGTTTTCTGTCCTTGGACTCGTTAAAGCATACATCGACAGACCCATATGGGACCGAGCCCTTACTTCTTCCGGTTCGTTAAACAAAGGAAGAGGAACTTACCGAAGGTGAGTTATATCGAGCATGTGTTATCCTCCTCGAGCTCGTTAAATGAAAAAGAGGTACTCATCTATCTGGATGGGGGAAAAATTGAAAGAAACAAGCCAAGCAGTCTCTTGAGAACACCTTCCAGCACTTCTTAGAGTCGCCCTTGAACACGGCACTTGGTCATTTTGCCCATGTCATAAACTTTTGAACCTCTGCACTGAGCCAATCTTTGAGTCTCCTTTCACTCCTTTGGGTCACCCGACGTAAGTCGCAATATCCATTGCACGATTTTGGTCCATGTTATGTTTCGCTGTTGTGCCTCAGTGTTCAAGGGAAGTATCCGCCTCAAGAGTCAACCATCCCTAATATCTTGCCTCAAAACCTGTGTCAGTCCATGTCCATTTGATCTACCACTTACATCTCCACATTTGTTTCGCGTCGTTGATGGGGGATACATCAAGGCCCTCCCTCGATGAGTCCATCCCTGTCGACTCCAACACATCATCCAGATATCGGACTTAGAAACCCGTTAGTACTTTGGGACCTGCATGCCTCAATGGCAGGCCTCCTCACGTTCGACAGTGGGTTTACATCATTGACTCCTGATCGAACGATTCCATGAGTGTTCGACCTCAGCTCATCTATTCACACTTGCTGGAATGTACTAGGGTACCTTGGGAATCATCGACATTAATGGTGATCTCCCTCGCACTTGTTAACGGTCTACCTCATTGGCCGGTAATCAGGTGGTTTCTGCCATGTTCGACACCAAAACATCTATTCGCATGGTCAGATTCGTACCATGTTGGGATTAGTATAAAGACCCTGGGTGGCCCGTCACTTCGATGTATACTCCGCCCAGGCTGTGAAGGAACTCTATTGGACGAATGTCACATACATTGCTACATAGATCCACATTGTATTGGTCGTGGCTATGTCTTATCATCTCGTAGATCCACAGTGTATTTCTCGTGGCTACGATCAGTCTGAGTCACTACGGTATAGATCCATATTGTATCTTTGGTGGCTATATCTCTGCTTTTCAATACGATTATGGATCCGCAGTGTATTTTATGGCGGCCATACCTCACAGATCTCGATCTCCCAAGCATAGGTATGCCTGCCTTGGGTTTTGAAATATGTCATGATATTGGTTGGATGTTTGTGTGCAGCTTCTGTCAGGTTCTCCAAGTCTAAACCCTTGTTCGAACATCTACAAAGTACTTCATTCATCAGCCTGCATCTTCTAAGTTCATACTTTGGGGGGCATTCTGTTACACATCCAAATCACTCAACTGGATAAGTGTCGCACATACCTCTCACTTGTCGCAAGTGTCGCAACTCATGTATAACTTGTCGCAAACACCGCAAGTTGATCATAAGAGTGTCGTAAATACTGATGAGTCATGTCACCTCGATGACGACACCACAGGGGCACTTAAAACATCTCATTTATTCAGTTTGAAGGAAGGAAAATGGTCTGCTGAAGTCAAACATCTCTTGACACCTTAAAGGGCTTCATAATCAAGGTTTTGGAAGGGGAACGCTCCTCTAACACTAACTGAGGAGCGCTGGCGCCCTTCCACCATGGTTGAGGAGCGTTATAGCGCTCTTCCACCCCTTTGCAGGAGCGTTACCCAAATTAAAAGCGCTGGCGCTTCTCTGGACCTTTCTGGGAGCGTTATAGCACTCTGTGACCTTATTAAAGGAGCGCTCCCTATTCTGGGTGAACTGTTAAGCCCGGTGAGAAGAATAAGGGGAGAATCATTCGAGTTTAGGAGGCAGTTAAGCTCGAATTCTTGGTTTTGTCAAAAGATCTCTCAACCAAGGAAGAGGTTCTTAACTGGTTCTAAAGATAACTTAAGTGGTTAGCCTCTTCCCAACCTATATAAGCAAGCTCTATTGGTGAAGAGAGTGGGGGAAGAATTACATGTGTGAACTTATGATCTTGGAGGAAATCTACAGTCAGCTAGAGAAGAGCCATCCGCGCAGCTGTTGCCATCCAGATTGTGGATCTTTCTGACAAGGGTCAGACGAAGAGGACCTGACGAAGCTGTCGCATTCGCATCTACGATTGTAAGTACTGCTGTCGTTATTCTCATTAATATGACACGCTTGGCCTGTTTCTTTCTAGTTTGTGTTTGATGCTACATGAACTTATCACTCAGTGATAGATCTGTTTTCAAGCTAATGTCAATAGAGTAGGAAGTGGTCATACCCTGTTTTGTCTACAGCCCTCAACGAGAAGCAAAGGATTGGAGCGCAACTCGGAGCGTGCAGGGAAAAACATCAGTTAAAAGGTGCTTTTGTTACTCTTCCTTCTCATGCGTTAGGCTTAGATAGATTCGAAAGAAATTCAGTGTCCATGATAAGCACTTTTCTGTCTAAGGTTAAGGTCAAGCCTTAGAGGTCGATCTACTTGTCCGCAGGCAGATTTTCCTACAACAACAGCTTCGTCAGAAGGCAAGACTAAGTATAACGAATCGGTGGTAGCAAGAGAACCCTGGGCCCAGATAGGCTCCAGAACTAGATCCAACTCTTGTGTGGGAGTCGGATCAGGAGTAGCTGAAGCTTGCTGGACTAAAGAGTATGCTACTTCAGCGGCCGACAAGGGCATGGACATGCCAGAGTGCCCCGTCTCATCCATCATGGCTGAGGGGGAAGGAAGAATCCATGGATCCACAAAGTAAGTCGTGCAGAACGACGAAACATGAAAAATCTCAGCCTTGTGGTGAGTTGATATAAACTTGACATCTCCATGAGGAGGTGGGTAGTCGAAAGTACCCATCAAAGATGGGCACAAGCCAACTCCTACGTTGACGACACCGGCTTGAGGATTATCAATCATGGGAACCGTGGATGCCCCCAAAGCTGGGTCAGGTCTAGAGAAGGACAATTGATCAATGGTCACTATCCGGCCTTCATGTGGAAACAATAAGATGTGGAAAACTGTAGCAACCACTGCTTGCATAGCATAAGTCCAACTATGACCTAACAAGAGATTATAGTCGAGGGGGCCATCGAATACCTCTTCTTCAACGCACACGGTCTTCCCTCCTAACTACACAGGGAAAGAAGGAATGATGCCATGTGGTCGGAAAGAACGACCATCGAATGCAGTGAGGAGAGTAGGTGATGGAGACAACTCGGGCTGACCAATATCTTTCCAGCATGCTAACGACATAACGCAAGTCGAAGCGCCCTCGTCGACCACCATGCGAAAGATATTGCGTGTAAAAGTTTTCGTGGGATGAGCCACTACTATCTGAAACGCCACGTGGTAAGGCAGACGAGGTTTCAAGTCGGTCGTATCTAACATGATGGTACCCGGGTTACAAGTCTTAGTAGAGCCTAAAGCAGTCAACAAGGCCTTCCTTTGAGCAGGGCAACTTTGGAGGACCTCCAAAGCAGACATAGCACAAGGGGTTTGGGATAAATCTTCCACCACAGAATAATTCTGGGCGTCCCTTGCGTTTGGATTGTGAGAAGATCTCTTAAATTCACCCTTTGGAATGTGTGTCATCGTTTCTCCCAATGTCTTTTCAATCTATAGAGGAAGAGATGGGTTTTCGGCTTCTTTGCCCTTCTCAGAGGCGCTTGGTTTACTAGAATCATGCATTCTAGTCGTTATTAAAGAATCACCCCTAACCATATATACGTTCGTGGAAGAGGAGTTATTTGGAGGGGCGCAGTTGTCCTGGCTGCCCCCTTTGGCACTTGTAGAGGCTTGAGTTAAATTTTGCCCATGCTAAAAGGGATTAGTCAACACGGCTTGTTGTTGTTGTGTGACAAACTTTTGGGCCTCTGCAAGTCGAGGACATAGATGGGTCGGGTGATCTTCTGCACACAAGTTGCATAGATATGGCGCCTTTCGCTTTTCCGTTGTACCCTCGCCAGCATTATCAGTGGGTTTTTTCTCCCCCTTACCCTTCTTTCTTTGTTTTTTCTTCCCTTCCGGCTGCTGGTTGGCCTTTGGGTTAGTCGTCTTCACAGAGTGTACTTCCGACGTTTGGGTAGGAGGAGCAGCCAAAGAAGTAGTCTGGTTGGCCGCTGAGTGTTGGATAGATAACTGTTGCAATTGTTTTGTCAATTGCTCAGCGGGCTTGGTTTGTGCCGAAACAACGATACCATCGGCATGTGGTCCGGCTCTCTGTCTGGTTTTATCCAGTATCAATCATGGTGCATCCAGCAGGATGTTGTACAATAGACCAGACTGAGAATAGATAAGCTCAAACTGTTGACCCATCATGATGGCATCTTCCTCGGAGAAAACCCCAGAAGTTGCGACGTCTTTGGATAATTGCGGTACTAAAGACTTAAGGAACCACTCAAGCAGGAATGCTGGTGGAACTGGTACTTTGATCAAACTCTTTCGGCATCGCCACTCTCGGATATGATCAGAGATATGGTCTGCTGTCGTCTGTTCGAAATTGGATAGCAATTCTGTGCCGACGTCGTATCTCACAGGTAACTGGAAATGGTTAAGGAAGGCCATAGCCAGTTCGCCAAAAGAAGAATATCGTGAGCGATCAAGCTCGATGTACCATTTCACGACACTCCCAATAAGAGTGCGTTGAAATAATCGCAACTGGATGGAGTCATCTTTAAGTGAGTTAGATGAACACCAAAGGTGGAAAGTAGTCACGTGATCACCTGGATCTTCGTTAGGCTTGGCCTCGAACTTTGGAATGTCCGAAGGCAACTTCGTTGGCATAGGAGGCCAACGCGGATCATGATAGATAGGATCATTTAACAACCATGTCAAATATGGCAAGTGTAACGTCGCCAAGAGTGGTAGTTTGGGTTGTTGTTGATAGCCTGGATAAAAGGGTCCCGGAGTTTGACTGGCACCATGTTGCCAGGAAAATTTTGGTTGCTGGCCCGGATTCTGGTAGAAACCATGACCCTGACCAGCGTAAGGATTTTGCATCTGAGGAGACATCATTGGCTGATTCCCCATGAAGGACATAGGATGTTGGGCATTCATCGTGTTTGATGGACTTTGGGAAGGATTACCCCATGCCGGTCCTGATGGGAGAGGCATAGAAATCTGTCCGGGGTTCCATTGACTGTGGAAGGAATTACCCCAGAACGACATTCCAGATGAAGGAACAGATCCTTGTCCTGAGTTCCAAGGTCCTGGTATATGTGCCCCCGGCACAGGAATAGTACCTTGCGCCGGAGTAGACTGTCCAAAAATGGGTGTGCCCCCAGATGGGAAAGCAGTGGATGCGAAAGTGTTATTACCAAACGTCTCGTTCCAAACAAACGGTGATGAACCTACTGGAAGAGTTTGCGCAGGTGTTCCTTGACTCCCGGCTCCAAATGAACTTGTGTGTGTAGGCTGCCCGGCGGACTGCTGATGCAGACCACCAAACGAAGGGGACGAAGGGGAGATATGACCCCCGGCGTAAGGAAAAGCATTGAAAGGGACAGGAATGCCCCCAAGTTGACCTTGCAGAGGAGAGTTAGAGCTCCCTACCCCCAGACCCAAAGTCTGTAAAGTGGAGTAAGTGAGTGTAGGACTGGTACCCGAACTAGGCATACCGTATGAAAACAGAGGGCCTGTCTCACTAGATGTGAAGGGAGGTGTGGCCGCCGCGATAGATGGGGACAGTCCACTGTGTGACGTAGTTGCGGTCGAGACTGTAGTGGCTCAGAACGATGATGGCAATTTAGGAGATGCTTCTCCTGTGGTGACAAAGGTGATGGGAATGGAAGAATTCCCAGAGGAAGTAATAGAGTTTGGTTCCATAACTGGGTGAGGCACTGACAGGCGTTCGTAAAATTGAATTGGCACAATAATGTCCAGCTAAGTATCAGTGGATGGGGTTTCAACTACGCCAATATTGGTAGTTGATTCCTCTAGGACTTGTTCGGGCTCAATGGTTTGAAACCCGGTTGCTTTGAAAGACCCTCATTGGTCTAGCTTCCGCCTCAATGGTGGCGGGGGTGGCTCTAGTATAACCGGCGGCAGGCCTAGAAGCCTTCGTGACTGGTGGAGCTCTGAATCCTCCACTGTGTGAGAAGATCCACGACATGATAAGGTATTCTACATGTTCAAATAATAACACACACTAAAAGAAAGCCCCTAAAATATAAATCAAGCAAACACTAAACTAGTTGGAAGAACAGTGAAAACAACCAACACTAGAGCAACTTACCGGTGCAAGTGCAACTCGAATATGAAAGCACCCTTCAGGTATACTCTGCAAAGTGTGGCTTGATGTCTGTCCTAGGTACCGCGGTATACCCCCACAGTCACCTGTGTATGTCCCTAGAAAAGATTGGCAACTAGTTTGCCAGCACGCGAACAGTCACCAGGCGGGTACAGTCAATAGTCGGGTAGACCACAATGAGCAGGGTATAAAGCCCGAAACCTATCAAGGGTATCGAGAGAAAATGGTCCGGAATACAACTGAGGACCTCGAACGGATTCAAGACCCATGAAGCCCTGTGGCAAATGCAAACGACGAAATCCCTTAACAAATCCTCGATATGTGTTCTCCACTATGCTCGGTCCAGCTTTGGAGGGGTTATCTCTGCTACCTTTCCTTACGTGACCTCGTGTTTATCCCTTGTGTTAGAGGGGGGTCTCGGATAACTTTCACACAACTAGAATTCTACACTCCCTATTGACAGACTCCAATGTTTGGTTTGAGTGGCCTTGGAGAATTTACTCTCCAACCTATTCCAAGGCCCTAGTCCTGAGCTAGTGTATGAACCCGACAAACAAAAATTCTAATTGATTTTAATTAGCATTGCTTTTAGTGGTCTTTTTTACATCACAAGGTATGAAGGTGAAACTGATGGTGTGTAAAGACTCAAAGCAAAATGAACAAGAAAAGCTTGGAAACAAAAACTTTTACAAAAATACAAAAACCAACAACTTTTCAACAGGAAAGACTTCTTTTCTTTTCAACTTTTCTAAGATTTCATGCAACAAACATAAAGGAATTTCACTCAATCTGCGAGCTACTTCTGTTCTAAATGCAGTGAAAAAACTTATGAAAAAGGCTTCTTCCTAGCTACTGATGCAACAACACAATCTTCAAACAAAGAAGAAAATGAAAAAGAGAATTTTTTTTTATTTCAGTGCTAAATGAAGAAACAAAGGGAAAATGCCGACAAGCACAAAACCAAGAAAACAAAATAAAATTCTGGCTTAAAGCGCAGATCACAAAGAACCAGAGAAAAGACGCACAAAGGAAATCAAGAAAACACCGATTCTAACACTTGTCTAAAAACCATAAAACCAATTTTTCTTTTGTCTTTTCTATCAAAACATCAACTAAGAAAAACACAGGCTAAGGATAAGAGGCCCTAACCTACTGACTCTGCAACCCTAGACTCAAAACCCTTGAGAGGAAAAACTTCTCACCACAAGAGGGGATGACTGCCCTACCCTGAATGAAAAGCAACCTGACAAGCCTGCGACTGTCACTGAAACAACATGTGTGCAAACGCGTGCTGAGCTATAACAGAGCGCGGGTACCCGCGGTCTGAACTGATGCAGAATGCATGTATGTGTAAAATCCAAGACAAAAGTAACCACAGACAGCCCAGACCTGGAAGAGGCCTCTGGTATTGACAACCAGGGTCTCTTGAAGGTTTGGATGATTCTTCTTTAACAGAAAAGGAAAATAAATGCAAGAGATAACAAACATAATAACGTAGACTGAAAACAAGACAGTGAACCAGCAAGACCCAGACAGGATCCAGAAAGCCCCCTGAGAATGTAAAATTCTGATAGGGAAGAGGAGACTGCCTCTCAAGCTTTCTGAGTCCTACACGCTACTGAAACCTCTGCAACAAGCATTCAAACACGGGATGTAGAAGGTTAGGGCACGGGTTACATGCGTGCAGGCCTTCTGCAGGCCGCGTTTACCTCTGTGTGTCCCGATAATAAATGTCAAGCAATAGTCAAGGAAAAAACTGGTATTAAGAACCAGGTTCCCTGCTAGCTTTGACCTAACAGAAAACAAACAAACAAAGAAACAAAAAAATAATTCTTTGAACTACCCAAAAACCTTACTTGAATCCGGAAACCCTAAGAGTATATGTCCCCAGTGGAGTCGCCAATTCTATTGTTGGGAAATTATACCCTACGGAATAATAAGCTAGGGCTTAAACTTGCATGCAGATCATGACCCTTAAGAAATCACTTTTAACCTTCTACCCCAAACCTAAAACCCTTTTTCACATGCAAACATGGAAAGAACCTACTAACCTTTTTACTGATGTTTGGTGTAGATCCTCCATTGTGCTTTATCCGCTTGCTTCTGCTGCTCCTTCCAACGACGATCCTGCAACCAAGACAAAACACTATGCATGCATGCTATTGTTCTACTAGAGGGTTAGAGATTAAGCATAAATCAATAAAACATATATAACTTGTGCATTGGGACGGGAAAAGTATTCTTTTATTAATCTCAAGATGAATCAACTTACAATAATGATAGAGATCGGCCACCGTTCCTCAATTTTGATCCTGGGCTCCTCCTCTTCTTTGTCCTCCAACGGCTTTGCTTTAATTCTCCTCAAGCTTGAGGAAAGGCTAAAGGGTTGGGACAAATGGATTCGGCAATTGGGCAGAGTTTCTTTGCTATGATTTTCCTCCTCCAAATAGTACCCCTACCCCTTCTTTTATAGGCTAGAAGGAGCTAGGGTATTGGATGAACTCTTGGCCATGCATGGCCGGGAGTTTCAATTAACTGACCCATAGCTTTTTGTCCCGTCGGCAACTTTCCTGTTTTTGTGTTTTGTTAGGTAAACGCGGGCTATAGTGGGCCTGCTAGCATTTTCCCGCAGGCTGTAGTGGGCCTGCTAGCATTTTATTTTGGATAAACGCGGGCTGTAGTGGGCCTGCTAGCGTTTACTTTTTAAAAATGGAGTTTTTAGAAGAGTTGTTCAGTAGTTTTTTGGCAAAGAAGGGATATGAGTTGGCCTGATGCTAGGTAAGCATGTGTGGTGCAATTTAGGGTTATAACA
>ML840700.1:0-16382 GCA_009831015.1 Picea engelmannii | reverse complement strand
ACAAGCACTATCCATCTAGGATAGTTTCACCAACAATTTCCTTGATCTTCATCTCATTATTCCACATACAAGCATGGGTCCTCCAACCATTCTTCTAAGATAACTCAATCTGCAAAGTGTCTTCTCGTGAGGGATTTCACCATAAGGGGACCACTTTGGATTTCATCCATTTATGCACCTTATCAATCATGATAAGACAATAATGACAACATCGGTCCTCCAACCATTCTTCTAGGATAACTCAATCCACAAAGCGTCTTCCCGTGAGGGCTTTCACCATAAGGGGACCACTTTAGAGTTCATCCATTTGTGCACCTTATCAATCATGATAAGAAAATAATGAGTCATCTACACATTTTTCCAACAATGCATCATATACCAATGAAACCACATCGATCCATCTTCATCATGTATCAATGACAACTCATTGATCCATCTTCATCATATCAACGACAACTCATTGATCCATCTTCATCTATGCATTCTCATCAAGGACAATACATATTATATTACATCAATCATCAATAAATCAATCCTTTTACATCAATCAATCACTTGACATCAATCAATCAAACCATTGGCATCAATGAGAACATGATCCAACAATCTCCCCATTTGGCATTGATGGCAATACCAACATTGATGTCAACACCAATTACCAATTATTGATGTCAGCATGTAGATAAGGCATGCTTTACATAAATAGTCAATGTGACTATCTTCCTGATCAATAAACATCAATCACATCAATGTGATTAACTCTCCCCCTTTGACATCAATGGAAAATGGCCATTCTCATCTTGGGGTTGCTCCCCTTGCTTGAACTCTCCTTGGGGTTGCTTCCCCTGTCTGAATGCCTTTGATCTTCCTCTGAATAATCTCTCCCCTTTTCAACAAGGGATATCACTTTGATGTAATGTTGAATATACATTGAGCATACTCCCCCTGTGACCATTGCTCCCCCTGAAATTATGCTCCTATGATCTTTATTCAAGTATAGGGCTCTTTTCTAGGTATGCATATGATAAATATCTCCTCCTAGAATCATGGGAAGAAGAATGAATCCACCTATGGGTATGTCTCCCATATATTTTCTGCAAGATGAACATTGTGCTACCATATAACGATCCTTGGACCTGTTCATGCATCAAACTCATGCCATACCAAGTGTTGTTCTAGAGTCTACACTTAAGGCTATAAAGTATAGAGTCTAAGCATCCAAAGTGAGTGAGTGATAAAAAAGGGGAAGAAATAAATTCGGGGAAAGAAGCTATGGCTGATTTCTGAGTTGTCTTTGTCTAGCTTCCAAATATTCTTGAATGTTGATATCCCGTTCGATGGTGGCCCGTGAATGTTCGAGCTCTGTCCGGGTGATGGTAGTCTTAAGTATGGTATAAAAAAGATTCAAAGAAATACTGGTTTGATCTGATAGGCCAAGTTCGATGTTGGGCTTCCTTACAACGGGTACAGTCATGGGGAGAACAGAGCTTAAAAAAAAGGTTGATGTTTTAAAGTGCTTATTTCAATTTTAGATTATACGAGGGAAATTCAATGAAGCCAGTCGAAGGGTTTAACAAAATCGAAGGCCATTTTCTGTAACTGAGTTAAAATCTGAAACCAAGTGTGGAAACGAAAGAAAAACATAGAGCTGGCAACAATGTGGGGCATCAATTTCAGAGGAATCCCATGCTGTAGAAGAAGAAGAAAAAAAAGAGATATCTTGATGAAAGCATAAAATGTAGAGATCTAAGTAATTCACAGGTCTTATACCTGCTAGTAGCCGATACAGAGGAAAAGATGTAAATAAATAGATAACTAGAACCTGATCACCACAGTAGAATTTATACTAATATTGCAGCTAAAACATTCATCAAAGACGTATATGTAAAAATTGACATGAAGTATGAAATAACAGAGGAAAACACATAACTCAATCTTGACGGAATATGGAGTCTTTAATTCTCTTTGTATTAATCTTGGCTAAAAAGAGCTTTCATTATTACAATCTCCAACCCTTCTCTGAAAACCCCTTTGTCTCTCGATCTAAAAGTATAATTAAACAAACGTCTAAACATTTAGAATTTCGATCGTTCTGAAAACTTGTCAGTTACAAATGAAAAAATGGAGTGTTTCATCTCCTCATCTTTTGTCTTCCCTCGTAAGGGTAGAGCGCCTTCCTTTCCCTTCTCTTCCAGCTCCAGAAATAGAACAGGTTGACATCTGTCATTATTTAACACCAAAAACCTGACCCTTTGCCTGCTCAATGCAAATGACACACCTTTCAACCAACTGGTCTATCAACCTAGAAGGCTCTGCTTGGTTGCTTGCCTCAAAGGTGTAACAACTCTTCGCCAACTGTGGCAACCTTTCCCCTATTTTTCGATCTTCCATGATGATAGAGAATAATTGTAAACTTGGTTGTACTAGCCATTTTTCCACTTGGACCATATCAACCCAGCTTATCTGGGATATCTCTACTTGCTCCTTCTCCACGTTTTCTTTGATGTCCAGTAGGTGTTTAGATATATTGATTTTTCCCAGCATCCCAACACTGCCTTCCGTATCAAGGTCTAACAAACTTTTATTTATCAAGACGAACGTTTCCTCACAAGAATTCATCACCTCTTTAGCTCTCCCCCTTCTTTCTGATATATTCTTCTCCCAGACATTCAACAAGATATTCCCTCTAGTTTGTTCTGCGATGGATAATTTGGAGCTATTGACCATCTCGATCTTCATTGTATCTATAACAATGTCCTAGAAAGAAACCGGAGCTGCCCCGGCTTCTCTTTCTCTCAAAGAAATATTTTCTAACACTTGATCTATCGTCTAAAAGTGGTTCTGAATGGTTCCCACTTTTACAAGCAAGTCTTGTTGAGCCATTAATACCTTCTGTCGGATTTTGACAGCTTGGGATCTGAACATTTTTATGTCTAAAACCTAATTCTCGGTGACATTCAACTTTGAATGTAACTATATTATTTGTTGCTCCTGCTGGCTTACCTATGTTTGGCTTACTTGCGCCGACTGGCACACCAGCTCAAGGTCAGATCTAAGCTTCTTGATCTCTTATAGATCATCTATTTTGGCCTGCTCGAGGCTTCTACTCACCTCATCCCTGGAATTTTCTTTCGTCGTAGCCACCCTAGCTTCCAACTTTCCAATTAAGAGGTTCTTTCACTTCAAATGTGCCTTCAAGGTTCCCATGGAGTATTGGTTAGCTGTAGCATAAGCCCCCAGTGTTCCTTCTATCTCATTGGTGAATTCTTCTTCCCCTACGACCTTTCCTTCTGTCATGATTTTAAATATTTTAGCCTCTATGCCTGCTTTTTGATATGATTATTGCTTCACTATAGCCTTCCTTTTCTTATCAAAGAAAAATTCATTAGGGGGTAATTCTTCGACCGAAATGGGCATTAGTTCTCAACTGAAAATCCATCCTGCATCGGGGTTTCCCTTTGTGAACTGTAAGGGTATGATAGAAGCAATGGGACTACTGATTTCATTAGATGGTTGTTTCGGGGTAGCATCTATGGCTGGCTTGTTTGACATGAGCGATAGTGAGTCGCCCGACCCTTGCGAGGGTATCTCTGCTTGACCTTGGACCTGCTTTCCCGGTGTACCCTTTTCAGGGTTTCCTTCCTATTGGTAGGGGATTTCGGCTCCTCGCTCTAAGGTTTCAGCCTCCCCTGTTTTCTCTTGGTTCTTCTCCTTGTTAGGACTTGAGTCCTTTGAACCTTTGGCTTTCGTCTGTTGTGTAACCGAAAGCTTTTGGGTTTCACCCTATAAAACCTGGGGGAGACAACTCCACTGGTGCTCTTGGAATTTAAGGTAATCGGCCATATCCCCGAGTGGCAGGGCTTGAATATGACTTAGGACTTCATAGTAGGACCTCGCACCCCAAAATATTTCATCATGAGGGGAATCCTTGTGTTCATATCTCTTCAGGCCACAACTCGCCAGGTGATTGCTCACAACCTTATTAGGGTCGTGCTTCTTGAACTCAATATCCACCAGCTTCATTTCTTCTAAAGTCGTAGCCTTGGATTTGGCATGACCAAAATCTAACAAGGAATATGCACCAATATGAATGGGGAAGGGTGGCGATACCTTTTTTGATACTCCTTTGATATCTTTTCTTATTTCCTCAAGCACAGTCTGTCTGGCGATCTTGCGACACAATAGCTTATCTGGCAAGAATAGCGATAGATCATATGGAGGAATAGAGGTGTTGAAAACCTATATGAAAATTTTGCCTCTATATACCAATCTGCGATGCTACTCAGGTTGGTCGTGACGTTATCCGAAATCCTGGGAGGCGGCTGGCTGAAGATGGTGACATGCAATGGCACCATTACCTAGTTGAAGATATCCTAGATGAATTCTTTGGCTTTATCCTCCCAAAGATTCAAGTGGTAGACATGAATAGGCTCTGTATTAGATGGATCCCAGCTCCAGTTCATTAGTGGGAAGGGTGTCATGAAGCAGATATCATCCATGATGTAAGCAGACATAAAGAACGAAGCTACTTTCTTACTCGCCCTCTAAAAGAAAAATATTTGTCACCTGTTTCGGGTGGGTCAATTTCCTTATACCTGACCATCCCTTTCTCCTTTTACAATTTGGGCTGTAATTCGAAGGCCTATATGAAACAACAAAAAGAGTATCAGGTCTTCAAGATTTATGGGGTTCTGTGTGTCGAAATTTATGTCTCTAATTCTAGGAAATCAACAACTTGTTTTATTCGCGATGAAAGTGAACTTACCGAAAAGTTATATGAACAAAAAAAAGAAAACACAAACTGGTATATACAATGGATATTTGGAATTCATTTATTATATATAGTGCTTTAAATAATGCCCGTTGACAGGGGCGTTGAGGGTTTTACCATCCAAATTCTCTAACAGAAATGAGACTCTGAACGATCCGTACCACATATGATCAAATTTACCATGTTTTGTTGAATCTTCCCTCCTAGCATCCCATTTCAAAACCAAATTGTCGGGGAGGAAATCTTTGTTTTTGGCTTTATGATCGAACAACACTTTCATGTTGTCCTGGTATTTCTACATCCTTGCATCCACCTCGGTCCTGCGTTGTTGGATCTCAATGAACTGATTTATTCTTCTTGTAACGTGATTTGGCTCTTCTTTCTCATCTTTCCAGAGCTTCATTACAGGGAGTGCCAGATTTATAGGTAATACCACATTAGTCTCGTATACCATTTGGAAAGGAGAAGTACCAATGGATTTCTTCGTACCTATCCAATTTGCCCATAAAGCGTACTTCAAGTGTACATGCCAAGATCTTTTGTTTTCGCTCAGCACCTTCTTAATTATGGTAATTAAACTTTTATTTGATGATTCAGCTAACCCATTACCTTGAGGGTAATATGTTGTGGAGTGGAACAATACAATGTTATATTTTTGGAAAAAGATGACCATTGACATAGACTTGAATTCCTGGGGATTATTCGTTACTATCTTTTGGGGACAGCCAAATCTGGACAGTATGCTCTCTTCTAGGAAATCTATCACCACCGAATAGGTCGCCTTTCTAGTCAGAATAGCCTCCACCCATTTGGTGAAATAATCTGTGGAAGTGAGGATCCATTTGTGTTGAGTGCTGGAATGTGGGTTGATTTCGCCTATAAAATCTAACCCCCATTGTTGAAAAGGGGCTTCGGTTTTGACAGGAACTAGAGGTAGCATTGGGAGATTTTGTTTTCCTGCGAACAACTAGCAAGGGTTACAGGCTCTGACTTTGGTGTTGACATATGAGAATAGTTTAGGCCAATAATATCCTACCCTTAGGATTTTATAAGTTGTTTCCCTCTAGGCGTGATGCCCTCCGCACACTCCTTCATGAAATTCATTTATGACCCCCTCTATTTCTGATTCTACCAAACAAACCAGTAGGAAGCCTAATGGGTCCTTCCAGTACAGTTGACTTTCGAATATACAATACTTCACCACATGTAGCTTCAGTGTCCTAGCTTTAGCTGGAGACAGATCGCTAGGGAATTTCAGGGTCAGTAGGTAGGACACTATATCTTTATACCAATCCGATAAGGAAAACTTCTCTTTGATTCTGGATATAGCTATTTGGTCATTGGGCTCGTTTACGTCCCCATGTCCTTCATATCCTTGCAAGTTATTTATTCTGAGTGCTCTAAAATTTGATTCCACCAAGAGCTTAGCCAGACCTTGTCCTTTCACTAGTTTCGTCGGTTTTACCTCTAGGTCAAACTCTTGAATTTTAGCAATCCACCGACCCTTCTTTCCATCACTGTCGAGCCAAACCAATATATCCTTCACAGAACTGGTGGGACCATATGAAATTACCTTAGAGTGTAGCACATAAGTTCTAAAAGCCTTCAGTGCCTTAACCATAGCATACGCTTGTTTCTCTATTATATCGTATCTCAGTTCAACATCTCTAAGACTTTTACTAAAAAAGGCTATTGGTTGCTCAAAACCCTCTTCATTCTTCTGGAGAAGTATTGTCACCACTGTGTGTTTGGAGGCGAATGAGAAAATCAGGAAATCCTTTAGGTAATCAGGGCTTGCTAGTACGGGCGCTTCGCTGACAACTTTTTTGATGCGTGCAAACAATGCTTTAGCTTCTGTCATCCATTTCACTTCATTGTTATTCTTTATCATATCTATGATCAATTTCACGATTTCAACAAAGTTTGGGATAAATATTCTTAAAAAAATTATTTTTCCTAAAAATGACTGAATTTCTTTTATATTTCTAGGAATATTTATGGTGTCTATAGCTTCTACCCTTTTAGGGTCGATTTTAATTCTGTCTCGAGACACAATGTGGCCCAAGAGTTTACCTTCTTGCACGCAAAGTGAGACTTCTTGGGGTTTAAAGACAAACCAAATTTTCGGCACTTTTCAAACGTTTGCTTCAGATGTAACAGATGGTCTTCATCAGATTTAGAGAAGACAGTCAGATCATCGAGGTAGATAACTACGAATTTATCTCTTTCACCGATGACAGCGATATCCATAGCGTGCTGGAAGGTAGCACTTGCATTCATCAGACCAAAAGTCATTTTTTCATACATAAATGTGCCCCAAGGGGTGGTGAAAGATGTTTTTTCTTTATCATGCTCTTGACGACAATTTGATTGTAACCAGAAAACCCATCGATCATCGACATCCTATTTGCCCCTACTACATTTTCCAAAACGTGATCCATTTTGGGTAGAGGATAATTATCTTTGAGAGAGTACTTTTTTACATTTCTAAAGTCTACGCACAGTCTGATCTCCCCACTTTTCTTCCTAATTGGGACTAAGTTCGCCACCCAGTCAGAGTACCTGAGAGGTACAATTATTTTTGTGTCTAAAATATTTTTCACTTCTTTTTCGACCACGGACAGTAAAATGGGGTTGATTTCTCTGAGCTTCTGTCTCAAGGGTTTAACACCCAGTTTCAAAGGTATCTTGTGCTCGATCACAGAGGTATCATAGGTTTTGAGCTCATTGTAAGACCATGCAAACACATCTTTATATCGCCCGAGTAAGTCTGTATACTTGCTTTTTATCTCAGGATGAAGGTACTTCGATAACTTCACTATCCTAGGCTCTTTGTTGGTGCCCACATTGGTCTTTGACCTCCTTTGGTTAGGGCTGCAGGGTGGAATTCAAAGACATGTCATTTTGATTAGACAACCTTTCCAGAGGTATTAGGCCTTTAGGGATCTGATTACTTTTTAACACTAGTAGGCGATGATTTGCAATTTTTTCTCGGAACTCCTGAGGTTCCTCCCCTTCTTGCATAATCCAGGTATGATCATTTTGGTTTTCCTGGTCAATGTGGGTTTCGTAGAAATCATCCACCATTTCTAGGAACTTTCTGATATGCTCGTCATCTTCAAAAACCTTCCAGTGTTGTATGTTGTTTGGTATGGATGGTCAGTGCCTTACCTCTATGTGGTACTTTAATTTGAAAGCGGTAGGGGGTGCGAAAGTCAAAGATGCTTTGGCTAGTGAATCGACCTGCTGGTTTTCAGCTCGTGGGATGAAATGAACCTTTATTGATGAAAATAAATTTTCCATTAGATCCCAAGTGCAATTTCTATAGGAACTCAGTCTCAGGTGCTTGGCCTGGTACTGTCGATTTACCTGCTTCACAATCAGTTCAACATCTCCATAGACCTCTAACTTCTTTATGTTTATCTTATTGGCAGCTTCCAGTCCCAAGACTAGAGCTTCATATTCACAAACATTGTTTGTGCAATCTACATCCCACTGTAGCCTGTAAGAGAAGGGAATGACGAATTCATTTTTAGGTGCTATGAAAAGCACTCCCGCACTTGCTCCTTGACACGACGAAGCACCATCAAAGAACATTTTCCAAGTTCCAGTGCTGTACACATTTTTAGTTGTCTTTTTGGTTTTGATTTCATCGATGTAACTTTCTCCTGTACAATTATCTTTAGTATCGTCAAAGGATAGAATACAATTTCCCAGGTCTTGATCGGCAATGTAAATAGGGTAATTGTTAGGATTCTGAGGATCACTTACCGTATATGCCAACCGTGTCTCCTTGTATAACCGTGTGAACTGTCCACCAAAAACAAGGATTATGGTGTAGGTCATATCTAGCTGAAGGGATCCCTCGAGCTTGGCTCCCCAAGATCTAGATAAGAGTAAACCATACTTCGGGGGTATATCAGTGACAACTACATCCATTAGGACATTTTTCACTGGAATCTGGGCGAGGGTGATGACTAAATCTTTGATCATGCCCATGCACTTAACTCTCCTTGAATCGAACGAGTAAATATCTCCATAGGGTCTGGTGATTTCGAGGCCTAGTCTATCCATAATAGATTTGGGCATTACGTTATGAGAGGCCCCAGATTCCATCATTCAATTATGCAACATCTGATCGTGCACTTTTAGGGTAATATAGAAGGGGGTGATGGTATCTCTAGAACCTTCAAAATGTGGACCAAAAGTGATATTAGGCTTGTCATCTTCCAGATTTATCACGTCGGACTGACTCTCTAGATATGAAAAATTTATCATCTTGGTTATTTGTTTTTGGTACACAAGATTCTTCACCAAATCGACCAAAGGTATTGGTATCTTGATCTTTTTTATCTCGTTTTCTAGGCAGAAACCTCCTGCAATTTTATCTGTTTCCTTGGCTGAAACATCAGACTTTTTCTTATCCATTTTATTTAGTAGCATTGTTTTATTTTCAGCGTTTCTAGTTTCGGGTGTCCACGTTTCAACTGCCTTGGTTTTTCTACCCCTTTTTTATTTTGCATCTCGGTCTCTTTCTGGACGAGCTCGTATGTTTCTCCCCTAGGAAAAATTTTCTTGGGTTACACAGTCGACACATGTTTGTTTTTGGGCCTCAGATTGTATTTATGCTAGAGTTCGACCATTATGGTTTCAGCCATTCCTTGATAAGAAGGATTATCATTGCTATTTAGGTTATTGTCTTCTACTGATACTTGTTCAGTGTTCAGGGACTTCTCATAATCTTATTTCATTAAGTGAGGTTGTATACAGTCGTCGCCTAAGTTGTTTACGTCTTCTTCCAAGTCTTCGAACTCTTGCATATCATTTCCTCCAATAAAATTTTCAGTTTTTAGAGGTGTTTGGATATTTTTGTCTTCATTTTTAATTTGTCTTGGTTGAAACTAAGGATTAGGATTTCTCCTTAATTCTCTCTTAATGAATTGATCAGCTTTGGATTGATCTAGCTCCATTCTCGAGATTTTGTTTGATAGTTATTTTATTATCCTAGCCATGTCATCCATTTTGTCATTTGAGGATCTTCCAGATCCAGAGGGACCTGCTTGTTCTCTAAGACGTCTAGTTTCCCTATTTCCCATCTCAATTTTTGTTTTTAATTTACTTGAAGCCATCATGTTTGACTCAATTTCCACAGTGTCATCTTGCATTCGAGTTAGGTCGGCCCCTCTCCTTTCTCTTAACAGTAAAGAAAAATTGGGTTCAAAGGCTCCTGCGAAAGTTACTTTGGCTGCGGGTTGGGACAGTTTAACTTCAATAGGGATCTTATTGTACAACTTGTTAAACCTTTGGATAAATTCCATAATAGTTTCAAATCCCTTTTTCTTTAAAGACCCGAACTCGGTCATATAGTATAAATGATCCTTTCTTTCGCCCCATTGTTTGAGAAAGAGGTCTTCTAGCGCATCGTAGGATATGATTGAACCTGGGGGTAGGCTCCAAAACCAAGTTCTTACCTGTCCCTCGAAGGTTTGGACAAACAAACGAGAATACACATCCTCATGCTTGAGACCTAGAATATCAGTGAATTGATCAAAAAAGTTGATATGATTGGCTGCAGTTAGATCCCCTTCTCCTGTGAACTTGGGTAAGTTTTTCATATAGTTTTCGGGTAAATCATGGAGAGGTATTGGAAGGACCAAGGGGGCATATCTAGTGGCTACTTTGGTGAATACCTTGGGAGGCAGTTGTTGGCCTTGACCTCCTATTCCCCCTTCTCCTCCTTCGGCGGCGGCCATGGATAACCTAGGAGAGGAAATTGATGTGTTATAAAGAGGGTTGGCGAAGATGTATAGTGACTCTCTGGCTTCCCCGGGGTGGAAAGGGGAAAAGTCCAGAAGCTCTTTACCAGGGGAGGTAAAAATTGAAAAGGGGGAAGAAGGTATATGTGGACTTGGCTCCTATGACTTGCAGGATATGTAAATGGGAAAAACCAACGGTGTCGAATCTGTGGATGTGGAAACTTCTTCAAGGCCTTGAGTGACAGAGGGGTTTATATTGAGAATCGATAGGATATCATTAGGGATGAGATTTAAGGAAGGTGTGTCACCCCTACTAACATAAGAGGTAGTCGGAGAGGTCTCGGTCTTGATCTTGGGTAGGCGTTGCTCGGATTTTAGGGTCTCGGCTTCGAAAGCACTGTCTGATATTTGCCTGAGAGAAATTTATCATGAGGGTGAAGGTTCGAAACAGGTCTTATATTTAGACTGATTAGACCTGGGTTGGTAGGCAATAGCATTTTGTTTAAAAAGACCCCTTGGTCTTCGTATTTTTCCAGGGTCGGAAACTGGCACTATCTATTTGGCATCTAGGTTTTGTCTGGTGTTCTTTCGAAAGGATGCCAGCTTACTTAAGAGTGGATTCACCAAGTGAATGATGAAGGTTTAACCTTAACAAGGTGTTCTCTCTTTGTTCACTATCAAAAAAAGAAACTTGGAAATGTCGTTTTCTTAGGGGAAAGTGACTACGATTCTCCATCCCCGGCAACAGCGCCAGAAATATGTTGTTCCAGAGTCTACACTTAAGGCTATAAAGTATAGAGTCTAAGCATACAAAGTGAGTGAGTGATAAAAAAGGGGAAGAAACAACTTCGGGGAAAGAACCTATGGCTGATTTCTGAGTTGTCTTTGTCTAGCTTCCAAATATTCTTGAATGTTGATATCCCATTTGATGGTGGCCCATGAAAGTTCGAGCTCTGTCCGGGTGATGGTAGTCTTAAGTATGGTATCAAAAAGATTCAAAGTGATGCTGGTTTGATCTAATAGGCCGGGTTCGATGTTGGGCTGCCTTACAACAGGTACATTCATGGGGAGAACAGAGCTTAAAAAAAAGGTTAATGTTTTAAAGTGATTATTTCAATTTTAGATTATACGGGGGAAATTCAGTGAATCCAGTCGAAGGGTTTAATAAAATCGAAGGTCATTTTCCATAGCTGAGTTAAAATCTGAAACCAAGTGTGAAAACGAAATAAAAACATAGAGTTGGCAACAACGTGGGGCATCAATTTCAAAGGAATCACACGCTGTAGCAGAAGAAGAAAAAAAAGAGATATCTTGATGAAAGCATAAAATGTAGAGATCTAAGTAATTCACAGGTCTTGTACCTTCTAGTAGCCAATACAGAGGAAAAGTTGTAAATAACTAGATAACTAGAACCTGATCACCACAATAGAAGTTATACTAATATTGCAACTAAAACATTCATCAAAGACATATATGTAAAAAATGACATGAAGTATGAAATAATAGAGGAAAACACATAACTCAATCATGATGGAATATGGAGTCTTCAATTCACTTTGTATTAATCCTAGCTAAAAGATCTTTCACTATTACAATCTCCAACCCTCCTCTGAAAACTCCTTTGTCTCTCGATCTAAATGTATAATTAAACAAACTTCTAAACATTTAGAATTCTGATCGTTCTGGAAACATGTCAGTTACAAATGAAAAAATGGAGTGTTTCATCTCCTCATCTTTTGTCTTCCCTCGTAAGGGTGGAGTACCTTCCTTTCTCTGCTCTTCCGGCTCCAGAAATAGAATAGGTTGACATCTGTCATTATTTAGCACCAGAAACCTGCCCCTTCGCCTACTCAATGCAAATGACACACCTTTCAACCAACTAGGCTATCAACCTGGAAGGGTCTGCTTGGTTGCTTGCCTCAAAGGTGTAACAACTCTTCGCCAACTGTGGCAAACGTTTCCCTATTTGTTGGTCTTCCATGATGATAGAGAATAACTGGAAACTTGGATGTACTAGCCATTTGTCCACTTGGACCATATCAACCCGGATTATCTAGGATATCTCTTCTTGCTCCTTCTCCACGTTTTCTTTGATGTCCAGCAAGGGTTTAGCTATATTGATTTTTCCCAACGTCCCAGCACTGCCTTCCTTATCAAGGTCTAACAAACTTTTATTTATAAAGGAGAACTTTTCCTCACAAGAATTCATCACCTCTTTAGCTCTCCCCCTGCTTTCTGATATATTCTACTCCCAGACCTTCAGCAAGATATTCCCTTTAGTTTTTTCTGCGATGGATAATTTGGAGTTGCTGACCATCTTGATCTTCGTCGTAGCTATAACAGCATCCTGAAAAGCAACCCGAGCTGCCCCAGCTTCTCTTTCTCTCAAAGAAATATTTTCTAACACTTGATCTATCATCTGAAAGTAGTTCTGAATGGTTCCAACTTTTACAAGAAAGTCTTGTTGAGCCGTTGACACCTTCTGTCGGATTTTGGCAGCTTGGGATCTGAACATTTTTATGTCTAAAACCTGATTCTCGGCGACATCCAACTTCGACTGTAACTGTATTATTTGTTGCTCCTGATGGCTTACCTATGTTTGGCTTACTTGCGTCGACTGGCACACCAGCTCAAGGTCGGATCTAAGCTTCTCGATCTCCTGTAGATCAGCTATTCTAGCCTACTCGGGCTTCTGCTCACCTCATCCCTAGTGTTTTCTTCTGTCGTAGCCACCCTAGCTTCCAACTTGTTGATCAAGAGGTTCTTTCACTTCAACTGTGCCTTCAAGGTTCCCACGGAGTACTGGTTAGCTATAGCATAAGCCCCCAGTGTTCCTGCTATCTCGTCGGCGAATTCCTCCTCCCCTACGACCTTTCCTTCTGTCAAGATTTTAAATCTTTTAGCCTCTATGCCCAATTTTTGATATGATATTTGATTCACTACAACCTTCCTTTTCTTATCAAAGAAAAACTCATTAGGGGGTAATTCTTCGACCGAAATGGGCATTAGTTCTTCACCAAAAATCCATTTTGCATCGGGGTTCCCCTTTGTGAACTGTAAGGGTGTGATAGAAGCAATGGGACTATCGATTTCATTGAATGGTTCTTTCGGGGTAGCATCTGTGGCTGGCTTGTTTGACATGAGTGATAGTGAGTCGTCGGACCCTTGCGAGGGTATCTCTGCTTGACCTTGGACCTGCTTGCCCGACGTACCCTTTTTGGTTTTTCCTTCCTATTGTTAGGGGATTTTGGCTCCTCGCTCTGAGGTTCCAGCCTCCCCTATTTCCTCTTGGTTCTTCTCCTTGTTAGGACTTGATTCCTTTGAACCTTTGGCCTCCGTCTGTTGTCTAACCAGAAGCTTTGGGGTTTCACCCTATAAAACCTGGGGGAGACAACTCCGCCGGTGCTCCTGGAATTTAGGGAAATTGGCCATATCCCCAGATGGCAGGGCTTGAATCCAACTTAGGACTTCATAGTAGGACATCGCACCCTAGAATATTTCATCATGAGGGGAATCCTCATGTTCATATTACTTCAGGCCACAACTCACTAGGTGATTGCTCACAACCTTATTAGGGTCATGCTTCTTGAACTCAATATCCACGATCTTCATTTCTTCTAAAGTCGTAGCCTTGACTTTGGCATGGCCAAAATCTAACAAGGAATATGCACCAATATGAATGGGGAAGGGTGCCCATACCTTTTTTGATACTCCTTTGAGAACTTTTCTTATTCCGTCAATCATAGTCTGTCTAGCAATCTCACGACACAATAGCTTATCTGGAAAGAATAGTAGTAGAGCATATGGAGGAATAGAGGTGCCAAAAACCCTGATATATGAAAATTCTTCCTCTATATACTAATTTTCCACGCTACTCAGGTTGGTCATGACGCTATTCGAAATCCTGGGAGGTGGCTGGCCGAAGATGGCGACATGCAATGGCACCATTACCCAGTTGAAGATATCGTAGATGAATTCTTTGGCTTTATCCTCCCAAAGCTTCGAGTGGTAGACATGAATAGGCTCTGTATTATATGGAGCCCAGCTCCAGTTCATTAGTGGGAAGGGTGTCATGAAGCAGATAGCATCCATGATGTAAGCAGACATAAAGAATGAAGCTTCTTTCTTACTCACCCTCTCTGCTCGATATTCGGTAATTCGACTGGTCAGACTATCAGACAACAATTTGGCCCATTCGAAGGAGAAACCCTCAGCAACTGTATGAATAAGTGGTACCCATGGGAGGAAAAAATGGGTAGTGTCCTCCTTCCCATACAACCTACAAGCCATCATCGCTATATACTTGAATTGTGGCTCCAAGGAAGAGATTGAATAGATTATGTGAGTATCAAACCTAAATTTCACGGGGTGTGAGACCCAATCTTTGATCAGATCGGATAAACTTTGTGCATATTGCTCGCACTCCTTCTTCTTGAAACCTTCTAGAAATTCGGCATTATGGGTAAGGTTCAGTGTGGGAGACAATTTATACATTGCCCGCAAATGTTTTGGTCTGAAAGTCCTAATCATTACCTTATGTTCGTTGATAATCGTCTTGGTTGGGATGTCCACATGGTCCAGTGCCCACCTGATCATATCATAATAGGGAAGAAGTTGGGGCCTCGCTGCTATTTTGTGCATCTTTGCTTAGCGACGATTTTGTATTTGGTTGACAAGTCATCATTTTATAAACCCTGACTTGAACTCTCGGCAGCTGCCTTGGGCGCTTTTCATGGAGCCATGATAGAGAAACCTACAACTGGATCTCCTGTCGGAAAAATTGAAAACACAAACAGAAGTTATCCTGGTGAAATGGCTCTATGCGCAAATAGAAATGAAAACTGAAATGATGAAGGAAAAACTCTCTATCTTGATCATTTAAGCCTGTGTGTGTCCTTGCCAACAGAATGGTCAAATCACTTAATAGAAAGATTTAGAAGTAAAAACGATATCTTACCATCCGTCACCTCACTGCAATTCAAATAAATGCCATAAATGCTTGACGATTCGTAACATTGAAAAACACAGAATCATTCAAATCTTCATCCATAAACCGTGTGTGTTAAAGTTTGTTTAAGGTGCTAATTAATTTGGTTTAGTTCTTTCAATTTAGTACACTTATTTGTTAATCCCCTTTTCGGCATTCGCCACATCAGGTGTTTTCACTCCTAGCTACTGAACCTTAAAAACCTGAAATCACGATGGTGCGATTTCATTTATTAAAAGTGATTTGACTTAAGCCTTTAATTAATTCATGATTAATTAAAGAAAATCGCGACTTCATGGATCGGGGCTACAAAGGTGCTTCCCTTTGGGGAAACAATCGTCGAGTCGCGAAATCACGATAGTGACTAACTAGGGTTTAAAGTGATTTGTTCTTGATACTAACCTGGGTAAATTTAACACAACTTCGCGACTTTGTAAGTTGGAGGCTTGATAAATGTTTAATGCGTAACTCCCGAGAGCGAGGTTACGAGGTACTAAGAGATGATAATCCCTGCTTAGTCTTTTAGTAATGGTGATTAGAATTAGGAGGGTTTTCACCATTTCGCACGTTGGGATACTACGATTTTAGGGGGTAGAAACATGAAACAAACAAAGTCCCAAAATCCAACCTTCTTGGGCTTAAGTATAACATTTCATGTATTTAGAGAAAGGCGGCTCCAACACCAAGCATCATGAAGAAAAAGATATGTCAACAATGAAATAAATAATCATGAGCAAAATATCAACCAAGTACATCCTGTAAAAAATGTGTGTTCATCATGCACAACACCTATGTACATCAACCATGTACATCAACATCATGCAATGTGCCAAAAGATATCATCCATGGAATGTATCAATCATATGCC
>ML840699.1:119385-136244 GCA_009831015.1 Picea engelmannii | reverse complement strand
GGAAAAATTCTCCATCATTTCGTCCCTCTGTCGGGTGAGAGCTTGCTCAAGCAATAGACTGATAGGATCGTCTGCTCCGTCATTTTTCTTTTCTTCTGCCATTGAGTATTTCTTGGGTGTGTGAGAGAGATTTTCCTCAAGAGAGACAAGATTGAGACCCAAATTGCTATACTCGGACGTCGTCGGGGACATGCACTGAAAAATGATCAAGAGAAGCTTGCTCTGATACCACTGACCCGGATTATTTTTGGCACGAAATGAGAGTGGAGATATAATAAAGAAATGCACAGAAATATCGCGTATATCCAATAATATAACATAAATGTATCAGAGATGCAACCATAAATGCAGATATACATTAATACACGATTTATTTTAATGAAATAAATGTACAGAGACTCTAAAATACAGAGTGAAAGACTCGCTAGAATGGTGGCAGCTTATCTTTGAGAAGAGATGTGACGGCTACTCGCATCCATGAGAAGATGATTACAATGAGGCTCTGAAGGCATTTTTACAATAAAAATGAATTCCAAGAGTCCTAGGCATCCAAAAACATAACGCTAGGAGATGAAGTGCCCAATGTCATGTGGGCCCCGTTTGGGTAAGTGAGTACATCAACTTCCCGGGGTCGTAACGTTTGCATACAATCTCCGTTTTAGGCGTGTGATAGCTCGTTGGAAAGGTATCGTCGAGGATATTTATTTTGGGGGATAAATTATGCCTTTGGATATCATTTAGAACCTATATATCAAAAATCCTTCATTTGGACCCTTAAAATGGCCCCGATAGTTAAAACCTGCAAAAAATAGTAAATTGCCAAAATTGCCAGAAAACTGTTTTGAGACATTTGGAAAAGGTGGGTGGCCACTGATATCCACCTGGATCACTCTGGGTCATCTTGGATATCAATGAAAGTGGTTATTTTGGTCGTGGCACGGGTGCAGGGAGTGGAATATGCAAGGCGTTGTGGGTTCATGGTTTTGTTCGGCGAAACCCTAGTTCTGGCCTTCCTCAGCAATGGTTCAATTCCAAGCACAATGCCCAAGATATGGTTAACCTGTGCACCTGATAGCATGACATTGTCTGGCAGATTACAAAGGCCTAATATTTCTCTCCACACCAACTGTTGTGTCTCTTCTTCCTCCTCGAAGTCGATCTGTACCAGAGCATCTAGCTTTTTCTACTCGGGGCCTGAGCTCGGTTCCTCTCCTGCTTCCTTGTATTTTTTCTTGAGCATCTCGGAAGGAAAAATGTAATGCATTCTTTTTTTACGCAGCCTGTGTTTAACTCCTGGCCATGACATGAGCTCCTTGTCGAAAGCTTGCTCATCCAAATAGAATGGTAGCAGCCATGTGTGGAAATTTTCCTGGCTGGCATGTCTTGGCCAGATGCATGTGTTGTGCCAATTCATGCTGAAGGTGGTGTTCCTCGTGTTTCTATTGAGGATATCTTGTGGTATGCGTAGCCTTTTCATTGCATATATCATAGCCTTATACCATTTAGAAAATTCTACGTTGTTGAGTGTTGTGTGCTCTGAGTCTGGTCTGGACTGCCATGGCTAGAACATCTTCGTCAGGCACCCTTTATCTAGTATTGTCGGTTTTCTTCCCACTGGTGACTTCCATTTGAGCATTGTGAATGCCACAAGTAGGTATCCATAGGTAAAGGTGCCTCCTTTCTCCTGTGACTCCTCGCAAGCTACTAGTAGTTCCTCCAGCAGGAAACTACACCAATTGAACACTGCTCCCTAATTACAGAAGTCAGCGACTGATAGAGCATCTAAAGTGCATTCTCCCTTATAATAGGACCTCATAACCTTATTGGCTATGATATAGCAGCCAATCTAGACTGTCTTGGGCAGTATTGTCTCAATGACTATTGTGCATACGCCTCGCTTAGTGTTAAAATTCTCGTACAGGCTAAGCTCACCTTTCTTCTTCCCATGCTTGTCAGGGTCCTGAAATCCCTTCGACACATCCTCTCCTTTGGAGGATAGTCTAGTGAGTTGCTAGATATATTTTGAATGGATTGGATATCGCTTATCCATCCATAGGCTTCTGTCATGCACTCTTCTTATCAAAAATTTCGTGCAGCACACAATTTCGCCTGTGGTGCCAAAGACTGGTAAGTCTCCGAGGTTCATGATGGTGGAGTTAAACATATTGATGAACTCCTTTTTCGATATAAAGTGCATATCTCTAGTTGCATCTGGGGCTAACTCCCAAAAGACGTCTGGATTCATCTGTGGGAACAAAGATGAATCTGTGAGGTCAAGGTCGAGCAACTTAACATGATCTACATTCCCTTTGAGGTCACCTTCGATCTCAACCCAGGAGTCGTAGAGCTCGTCTGGTACTACTTCGTTCGTCATGGCGCTTTGGCTTGTTGTGGCTCTCAACATTTGCACTTATGTGGTAGAGAAGAGCTAGGCTATGTCTTAGGCTTTTGAAATGGTCCCAACTGGTTCGTACTGCTGAGTGTGGAAATGACTATGATCGTTTTAGAAACAATACATTCTCGGTTGGGTTATGAGAGTCTTATGTCTGGCTTAACGGGTAAGTTTTAGCAATAATTGCTCCTCATCATGACTGTATGGACGCAACAGGGCGTGAGTTGTCTAACGAGACGGTTGAATCAAGGTAAATCCTATTGGGTAATCTTGGTATTTACTCCTTTGAGTGGAATAGGGATGTGGCCGAACTGAGACCTTTCTGTTTGACGGGTGCGTGTTTCGGCACAAAATTCAATGGCATCTTGGCATAATCCAGCTTTATGGCTTAACGAGTGACAATCAAGGTACCAGAATGACAATAAAGGTTGTGACTAGACTGAGTTTGCATGGCCTTTAACTCATATTGGATTTGGATTCATGGTGCCTCCGACCACAAAGGATGTCTCTGTCATCCTTAATGACTGTTATTACTGGACTTTCTCATGCTTCAGGTCCTGTACTTCTGAGTCATTAATTCTGTATCAACCAACACTTAAACAAAACAAATGAACTATGTATTATGGCACAACACTACGCACATGGACATTATTAATGGAATTTACAAAAATTTTAGAAAGAAAATGAAACTCAAATCTAACTATTGTACAAGCTTCGCTGGATTGGAGCGACTGCCCTTCTTCTCAATTTCGAGATAGGTAGGGCTTCAGGCGAGTGTTATTCACCCATCCCGATCGTAGAAGACCATCCAGTTGCATGAGTCAGACAACTCTTGATGGTCAGATCTCCACAACTATGAAAGGTCCCAACCAGTGCATACGCATCTTGCCAGGGTGCATCTGGTATCGATTATCGTAGAGTAACACCTTGTCCCCTTGTGTAAATACCTTGGTTTTAATGTGGCGGTCGTGCCAATATTGTTTCTTTCCTTTTCAACGGAATGATGGAATTCTACCAGAAATATGGTTTCTTCAAGTTCTTGTAGCTCCAAAAGTCTATGCACCACTGATTCTTCGTCTATCATATGTGTGGCTCGTGCAATATATAGACTTGGGGTGATGAACTCTACGAGAACCACTGCCTCTTTTCCGTAAACCAACTGGAACATTGTGTATCTCTAGATTTTCTTTGTGGTTGTCCTGTAGGCCCATAGTACCGCTGGAACGCTATCATCCCAGTCCTCTCGATTTGCACAACAGAATTTTGTTAGTCCCTTTTCATGGATTTTGTTGAAGGCTTCGACTGTTCCGTTGGCCTGTGGGTGGTATGGACTGCTCTTGTGATGTTGAATCATAAATTCTACGGTAAGTGTTGCTATAGTGATGCTAATGAAGTGAGCTCCCTGATTGCTGGTTAGGCTCCTGGGACATCCAAAGCGGGTAATGCTATTCTCGAATATGAATCTGGCAGCAGTATCCGTCGAACAATCCTGTACCGCTACTGCTTCAGCCCAACGAGTAAGGTATTTGGTTGTGGTAATGATGTACCTTTCCTTTGAATGTTTTGTTGTAGGGTTTATTGGTCCAACGAAGTCAACTACCCATTTCTCAAATTCCTGTAGAGCTCTAACTGGTTGCAGTGGTAGTTCATCGCGGCGTGAAGGCTTGGCCACCCTTTGACAAACATCACACAATCTAGCATAAGCTTTTGCATCCTTGAAAAGTGTTGCCCACCAAATTCCTGCCTGGAGAAATTTTTGTGTCATTGCCTTTCCTCCTACGTGGCCACCTGCAATTCCACTGTGGCATTCCCAGAGTGCATCCTTCCTTTCGTGGTCCAGGACACATCATCTAAGGATGTTTTCTAGTCCTAGTTTATAAAATTTCCCAGCGATCAGCTGATAGTCTGCTGCTCTGACGACCATATGGTGATTCTAGGTTGCGGAATATGTTTCAGGGCATGCCCCTGTGCTGAGAAATATTTCTATGTCCTCCAGGTATTCTAGTATGGCCTCGATCCTGAATAAATCTACGTCTGGGAGCTGGTCATCCACTGCTCTGCCTCTTTCTCCTGACTCTAGTCTGGATAGATGGTCGTGTCCGACGTTGCATTGTCCTAGCTTGATGATGACTCAAAAGAAAATTCCTGAAATAACAACAACCATATACAAATTCTCCCTTCCAACACAGGTTTGTTAACTAAATTTTTTAATGATGAATGATTAATAAAAAAATTGAAATGAGACCCTAACAGATAGTGTCTAAATTTTTGTAAATCGTAGATCATTGCTAAGCCTTCCCATTCTGTCGTTGTGTAGTTGTGCTCTGCTTGCGACATATTTCGACTCACAAATTATATAGGGTGATCCATAGCTCCATCTCCTGGTTGGGTTAAGATAGCTCCTAAGGCAATTCCTAAAGCATCTACATGAACATGAAATTCCTTCTCCCAGTTTGGGAATATCAAAATTGATGTTGTAATGAGTTTCTCCTTAAGTGTCTCAAAATCTTTGTCACATTCAGGAGTCCATCGAAACATTTCAGCCTTTCTCAGGAGGTTTTCCAGAGGTGCAGTAATGTTGGCATATCTTCGAATAAACCTGTGATAGTAACTTGTGTGTCCGAGTGTGGAGCACAGATGTTTAGCACTCATAGGTGCGGCATATTCACAATTACCGCAACTTTAGCTGGGTCTACCAATACTCCTTCTCGATAGACTATGTGGCTCAATAGATTTCCATGTGGCACACAGAAGATACACTTCCTGAGATTTAATGAGATTTGAAATTCTCAGCATCTGTCGAACATTAGCCTTAGCAATGCTACATGTTCCTTAAGGAGGCTATATATTGTCCAATCATCCATATAGACTTCTATGAACTTGTGAATGAACTCTCTAAAGGATGCTATCACAATCCTAGAGAAAACTGCAGGGGTGTTCTTTAAACCAAATGGCATCACATTATATGCAAAAGATCCCCATTCAATAATGAAGGTGGTTTTTCTCTTGTCCTCTTTAGCAATCCTAACTTGATGGTATCCTGAAAATATATCTGTAAATGAGCATGCTTCCTTCCCCACAACCTATTCTAGGACCTCATCGGTAAAGGATGTTGGGAAAGGTTCGTGCACACAGGCAGAGTTGAGGCTTTTGTAGTCCACACAGACTCTAATATACTCGGTGTCTTTCTTGCTTTGAATGACTATCAGGCTGACCCATTATGCTTCTTCTACCGAAAAAATGAGACCTGCTTCTAACATTTTATCAATCTCCTTCTTAACTTTCCCTTTTACTCTTGGGTTAAGATGGTATGGCCTATGTCTGATAGGCTTGGGTCCTAGTTTTAACTCAATCTTCATTTCTCCCAAAACTCCTTTGATTCCATTTAATTCTGAAAAAGTCTTTGGGAACAAATCTTCATATTCCCGTAGTAAACTCTATATTTCCTGACTGGTTTTCTCATCCCAGTAATTGCCCACCAAATCTATTTTGGGTTTCTCTTCAGTCCCTATGTTGAGTCTCTGCAATTTTAATGGGTGATTGTAGGAACTATCGTTCTGGCTAGGTATGGTGTTTTGGATTTCTATGTTCCCCTCGGTCTCTTGGATGGTTAGGTTTATCAATTCTTCTAATTCGTCTAGGCTTTCTGAAGATTTGCTAATATGTTAGCATTCTATAGGCTTTTCGATCAAGGGTAAGTGGAGTTTAGTCTGAAGTTCTTGGGTATGCTTGGGACACACTACAAAGTCTGATCTCTTATCATTATTGGCTATAAAAGGAAGTTCTTTAATCTTTTGCAGGACTAGTTCAAGCTCATGATACTTACTTGTAAAGGAGAATTCTTTGCAGAATTGAGTTTCCAGTGTTTGCTAATCATTGGTTTGTCTTCTGGTTTCCTCCTATATAAACCAAGCTTTTGGTATTGGGCCTAGAGAATGGGGAAATACCTTAACCTAGAAGTGAGAGGGTATCTCTGCAGCCTGCCACTGTGTCACGCACTGTTGAATGTATATTCTAGGGTCTGATTCTCCATTGAACAGTTGCGCAGCATGGAGATATATCTGTATCTTTGATTCCAGTTGTTCCCTATTCCCAAATCTGTACTTGATATCTTGCTTCACCTCTTCCCAAGTTCTGAGTGCAACTTTATGTATGGCCCACCATCTGGCGGGGTTGTTCTGAAAAGCTATGTCTAGTATCAAGATTCATTGATCCTCTCTCACATCCTCTTCCATGCTCTACAATAATTTCTCTATGTCTGAGGTGCCATCATAAACTGGGTGTTTCCTAACTTCAGTCCCAATCCACCTGGTCATTCTGATAGTTGCGCATCTTCTTGAGAATCTTTCGTGCGAACCTTGTTGCCAACTATCGAAATCCAGTTATGAGTCTTCGTCTGTTGATTGTATACTTCTCCAGATTACTGATCCATCTGTAGTAAGGTTTATATAATCATTTCTTGTCCCAGCTGTTACAGTGTACAACTGGTCTAGGTCTTCTCCTTCCATATTATTGTCTATTGGTTATGTGTACCTGGGTCCTACATATGGATCCAAAGGTTGAACTACCTTGATTCCCACAGGTTCGAAAGTCATGGTGTCTTTTTTTAAGTCGACTACTGCATTATTTTCGTAGGCCCAATCGATGCCAAGTATCATAGGGTAGGGATCCTTGTCTCCCATGATCTCAATGACTTCAAAGTCAGCCACTATTTTTACTCCTGCTACATCAATTTCCACATTCTCCAATATTCCTTTGGGAAAGATGAAGTATTGGTTTTCCATTCTTAATTGAATTGGGGAATATGTTAGTCTTGGTTTCCCTAAGGCTTCTCAAGTATTCTTGGGTAGAATGTTCACATATGACCCTAGGTCCAACATGACGTCTTTAATTTAGAAGTTGTCTAACTGGGCTACCAGTTGAAATTATTTTCCGGTTCTTACTTTTCTTCGTTGCACTCTCTGAGTATTATTTTCATGTTCTTACTTTTCTTATTACCTTGTAGTATTATCTTCTGCATCTGTTCCTGTAGTTGCCGAGGTTATTTTTTTGCTTCTTGTTGGGCTTGTTGTAGCTTTGCTTGTATTTTCTCAGAGCGGGTAGCGTGTTGTGTCCATGCTTCTTTTAACTTCTCGCTTATCTTGTTGGCTTCGAGTAGATCGAGCGCAAACTTCTGGATCTTCGACCATGCTTCTGCAAGTTTTTCCTGGACTTTTTCCAATTTGCACTGGGCTAGGATTCTATCACGTTTTTCCTCCATTCTACATGTTTTTTCAACTAACTGTTCTTTCCTGGCGAGCTTGGATGAGCTCTCGACTTCCTAGAGTTGTTGCTCTAGTTGGTCCTTTGAGGCTCTGATTAGCCCAAATAATTGTGATGCTGACCACTATACCAGGTTGGTAGCTGAAGGAGATACATCAATGGGTGCTCTCATCTGTAAAGGGATTTCACTGGCCATTGAGTGGTCTGAACGGGTTTCTACCTCCTCCTCCGTTGGTGGCACTGGTGTAATCCTCAATCTTAGATCTTTGGGCAGAAGCATCGTGACCTTTGTTCTTGTTATGCAGAGCTGCATCAATCCTACACATTGTTGGGGGTTCTTGAGGACTTTCTCCATTTGCGCTTGCATGGTTGTCGTATCCTGCTCCATTGTTGATTCTGGCTCATTGTGCGCATCTGGTATCTCTGTGTCCTATGGTACTTCTGCATCATGCATCGTGATTTCTTGGGCATCCTCACCCTTGGGTGGTGAGGTGATTTGCTGGTTACGGTCGGGTTCTGGCTCTTCTCTACTTCAGGCGGCTTCTTCCTATGTTGAAGACACCGGTTTTTGTTCCTGCGTGCTGAGATTCATAACATCTAGCATCATACTTTCCTCGAGGCTTCGTGGTCAGGGTTGGGAATTTATGAGCTGGGCTTGGGGGATCCTCTGGTTGTTTGTGGGGTTTGTCATCCCTCTGTCTCTGGGTTTTTGAACTGCATAGGCTCTGAGGTTTTGGTCTGATGTGGGGTGGCGGTGAGGAGGTTTGGTAGTTGGAGTGGTGGTGGAGGCTTCTCAATGCTAAGTGTAGATGGAATTGCTTCAGGCTCTGTGATCCGGATTATTTTCGGCACGAAATGAGAGTGGATATATAATAAGGAAATGCACAGAGATATCACGTATATCCAATAATATATTAGAAATGTATCAGAGATGAAACCATAAGCGTAGATATACAGTAATACATGATTTCTATTAATAAAATAAATGTACAGAGACTGTAAAATACAGAGTGAAAGACTTGCTAGAATGGTGGTAGCTTATCTCTAAGAAGAGATGTGACGGCTACTCGCATCCATGAGAAGATGATTTTAATGAGTCTCTGAAGGCCTTTTTACAATAAACAGGAATGACAAAATTCCTAGGCATCCAAAAATCAAACCCTAGGAGATGAAGCGCCAAAAATCATGTGGGCCCCGTTTGGGTAAGTGAGTACATCAACTTCCCGGGGTCGTAACATTTGCATATGATATCCATTTTAGGCGTGTGATAGCTTGTTGGAAAGGTATCATCAAGGAGATTAATTTTGGGGGCTCAGTCATGCCTTTGGATATCATTGAGAACCTCTATCTCGAAAATCCTTCATTTGGAACCTCAAAATAACCCCGGAAGTTAAAACCTGCTAAAAATAGTAAATTGCCAAAATTGCCAGAAAACTGTTTTGAGCCATTTGGAAAAGGTGGTTGGCCACCGATATCCACCTAGATCAATCCTCCCTCCTTAGGAATGAATTATCTCCATTGCGTTGCTTTCCCGGGGGAGAGGGGAAAGCGATTGTTGAATCTGAATCTTGGTGATCTGCTTGCCTTGCTAGAGAGGTGGCATTGCTTAGCTTGTTGAAGGCTATCACGAGCCTTTGGCTGGAAGGTTTGGATATTTTTAACTAGTATGGATATTTTAGATGACTATGTGCAGAAGGAATCTTTGTGCTTTGTTGCAACCTTGTTGACATGCTTCTGTTGGATAGAAGGTGCTTGGGCCGAAGCTGTGGTGGTTGAAGTATCCTTCTGTTCACCTTTTAAACAGATTGTGAAGAAGTTGAATTTTGCAGTATGAGATACTACCTCGCAGCAGTGTTTAGGTGGGGCAGTAGTTGGAACTACCTCTGCTATTCTGTAGAGATGACCCCCCAAAGTAACAATGACACTATGAGGTCGAGACTCATAAACAACATGGCGTCTCCACATATATGGTTGGCCCAAGAGAACATCACATACATCCAATGGGGAAACATCACATAATACCTCATCCTTGAAGGGCTAGATGTTGTATGACAATCGACACTGTTGTTTGACACAAAGATCTCGTCCTTGGCGAAGCCACCCAATGCTGTATGGTTGCGGGTGTGGTGTTGTCGACAATCCCAACTGTTTTACGACCTCTGCTGACATGAGGTTCTTCTGGCTTCCACTATAAACAATAAAATGCAGTGGGGTCCCCTTCACCCACATCTGTGAATGAGAAAGGCGCTCCCCCTCTCCTAGAAGTGCTGGTTCTTCTAGTTGAATTGTTGTGGTTGTGACAATAGCAGTGGGGTTTGTGTCAATGATCTGTCCTTTACCAGTATTTTCATAATAGGATTCTGAATCAGGATTTGACTCCTTGTCTTTGATCTCAACCACCAATGAATATTTTAGGCGACATTAATTGGTGTTCTGCCAGGGGATTTTGTGGAAATCACACCATTTTTCGGTGTCCTTCTTTGTCTTCTCGTGACCCTTCTTTTCTTGTGTCTTGGACTGGTTTTCAGGAAGCTATATGTTAGGGTTGTATTTATCATAATTTGGATGTTGCAGATTTGCAGGCCCAGAATCCCAATTGTTTTGGTGCTTAAATTTATGCTCAATTTTAACAGCATATCGATAAGCAGCACTGAGTGATGAGATGTCCATAAAATCCATTTCAGTTTGGATGTATCTATGTAGAGCCCCATGCTATTTCAGAACCAAATGTCGCTCAGAGTCTTTGATACCTAGCTTGGTGAGCAAGGTATGGAAGGTATTGGTGAAATCTGGAACTACTTGGCCCCTCTCTTGCCGCAGTGTGGTCCATCTCATGAACTGTTCCTCATAGTTGCCAATAGGGTAATATTGTTCCTTTACCACATCCACAAAAAAATCCCAAGTGGGATCGGCCCCATATATTCCAGACTCCTCTGTGAAAATTTTCTCCCAGTAAGTTTCCCACCAATGTTTGACATGAGGGAGATCTTTAAGGAGCGTGAAGGTGATCTTTTCTTTGTCGAAAAAATTGTGAACAGAGAAATAACCTTCTAGCAGAGTTAACCATTTTTCTAGGGCTTTTGCATCTATCTGTCCTTCAAATATAGGAATATCAAAATTAACTTGTACCTTGAAAGGAAAGGTGCCTCCAAAGTGGTCGCTTGATGAAGATGCACCTGATGCTATCGACAAGCATTTAAGGATGTGGGAAAAATTCTCCATCATTTCGTCCCTCTGTCGCGTGAGAGCTTGCTCAAGCAACAGACTGATAGGATTGTCTTCTCCGTCATTTTTCTTTTCTTCCTCCATTGAGGATTTCTTTGGTGTGCGATAGAGATTGTCCTCAAGACAGACAAGCTTGAGACCCAAATTTATATACTCGAACATCATCGGGGACATGCACTGAAAAATGATCAAGAGCAACCTGCACTGATACCACTGATCCGGATTATTTTCGGCACGAAATGAGAGTGGAGATATAATAAGGAAATGCATAGAAATATCGCGTATATCCAATAATATAACATAAATGTATCAAATATGCAACCATAAACGCAGATATATAGTAATACACGATTTATATTAATGAAATAAATGTACAGAGACTGTAAAATACAGAGTGAAAGACTCCCTAGAATGGTGGCAGCTTATCTCTAAGAAGAGATGTGACGGCTACTCGCATCCATGAGAAGATGATTACAATGAGGCTCTGAAGGCATTTTTACAATAAAAAGGAATGCCAAAAGTCCTAGGCATCCAAAAACCTAACCCTAGGATATGAAGCGCCCAAATTCATGTGGGCCCCGTTTGGGTAAGTGAGTACATCAACTTCCCGGGGTCGTAACATTTGCATATGATCTTCGTTTTAGGCATGTGATAGCTCGTTGGAAAGGTATCATCAAGGAGATTCATTTTGGGGGATAAATTATGCCTTTGGATATAATTTAGAACCTCTATCTCAAAAATCCTTCATTTGGACCCTCAAAATGGCCCCGGAAGTTAAAACCTGCTAAAAATAGTAAATTGCCAAAATTGCCAGAAAACTGTTTTGAGCCATTTGGAAAAGGTGGGTGCCCACCGATATCCACCTAGATCACTCTGGGTCATCCTGGATATCAATGAAAGTGGTTATTTTAGCTGTGGCGCAGGTGCGGGGAGTGGAATATGCAAGGGGTTGTGGGTTCAAGGTTTTGTTCGACGAAACCCCAGTTCTGGCCTTCTTCAGCAATAGTTCAGTTCCGAGCACAACGCCCAAGATCTGGTTAACCTGTGCACCTAATAGCATGACATTGTCTGGAAGCTTATGATGGCCTGATATTTCCCTCCGCACCAACTGCTGTGTCTCTTCTTCCTCCTCGAAGTCGGTCTGTACCAGAGCGTCTAGCTTTTTCTGCGCGGGGCCTGAGCTCGGTCCCTCTCCTGCTTCCTTGTATTTTTTCTTGAGCATCTCGGAAGGAAAAATGTAATGCATTCTTGTTTTATGCAGGCCATGTTTAACTCCTAGCCATGACATGAGCTCCTTGTCGAAAGCTTTCTCATCCAAATAGAACGGTAGCAGCCATGTGTGGAAATTTTCCCAGTTGGCATGTCTTGGCCAAATGCATGTGTTGTGTCGATTCATAATGAAGGCGGTGTTCCTTATGTTTCTATTGAGGATATCTTGTGGTATGCGAGGCCTTTGCGTTGAATCTATCATAGCATTATACCATTTGGCAAATTCTGCGTTGTTGAGTGCTGTGTTCTCTGAGTCTGGTCTGGACTGCCATGGATAGAACATCTTCGTCAGGCACCCTTTATTTAGTATTCTCGGTTTTCTGCCCACAGGTGACTTCCATTTGAGCATTGTGAATTCCACAAGTAGGTATCCATAGGTAAAGGTGCCTCCTTTCTCCTGTGACTCCTCGCAAGCTACTAGTAGTTCCTCCAGCATGAAACTACACCAATTGAACACTGCTCCCTAATTGCAGAAGTCGACGACTGATAGAGCATCTAAAGTGCATTCTCCCTTATAATAGGACCTCATAAACTTGTTGGCTATGATATAGCAGCCAATCTAGACTGTCTCGGGAAATATTGGCTCAATGACTGTTGTGCGTATGCCTCGCTTAGTGTTAAAATTCTCGTACAGGCTAAGCTCACCTTTCTTCTTCCCATGCTTGTCGGGGCCCTGAAATCCCTTCGACACATCCTCTCCTTTGGAGGATAGTCTAGTGAGCTGCTGGATATCTTTTGCATGGATTGGATATCGCTTATCCAACCATAGGCTTCTGTCGTGCACTCTTCTTATCAAAAATTTCGTGTAGCGTGCGATTTCGCCTATGGTGCCAAAGACTGGTAAGTCTCTGAGGTTCATGATGGTGGAGTTAAACATATTGATGAACTCCTTTTTTGGTATAAAGTGCATATCTCTAGTTTCATATGGAGCTAACTCCCAAAAGACATATGGATGTATCTGTGGGAACAAAGATGAATCTGTGAGGTCAAGGTCAAGAAACTTAACGTGCTCTACATTCCCTTTGAGGTCACCTACGATCTCAAGCTGGGGGTCGCAGAGCTCGTATGGTACTACTTCTTTCTTCATGGCACTTCGGCTTGTTGTGGCTCTTGGCATTTGCACTTCTGTGGTAGAGAAGAGCTAGGCTATGTCTTAGGCTTTTGAAATGGTCCCAACTGGTTCATACTGTTGAGTGTGGAAATTACTATGATCATTTTAGAAACAATACATTCTCGGCTGGGTTATAAGATTCTTATGTCCGACGAGATGGTTGAATCAAGGTAAATCCTATTGGGCAATCTTGGTATTTACTCCTTTGAGTGGAATAGGGACATGGCCAAATTGAGACCTTTCTGTTTGATGGGTGCGTGTTTCGGCCCAAAATTCGATGGAATCTTGGCATAATTCGACTTTATGGATTAACGGGTGATAGTCGGGGTACCGAAATGGCAATAAAGGTTGTGACTAGACTAGTTTTACGTGGCCTTTAACTCATAGTGGATTTGGATTCATGGTGCCTTTGACCACAAAGGTTGTCCCTGTCATCCTTAATGATTGTTATTACTAGACTTTCTCATGCTTCAGGTCCTGTACTTCTGATTCGTTAATTCTGTATCAACCAACACTTAAACAAAACAAATGAACTATGTATTAAGGCACAACACTACGCACATGGACATTATTAATGGAATTTACAAAAATTTTAGAAAGAAAATGAAACTCAAATCTAACTATTGTACAAGCTTCGTTGGATTGGAGTGACTGCCCTTCTTCTCAATTTCGAGATAGGTAGGGCTTCAGGCGAGTGCCATTCACCCATCCCAGTCGTAGCAAACCATCCAGTTGCATGAGTCAGACAACTCTTGATGGTCGGATCTCCGCAACTATGAAGGGTCCCAACCAGTGCATATGCAGCTTGCCAGGGTGCATCTGGTATCGATTATCGTAGAGTAACACCTTGTCCCCTTGTGTAAATGCCTTGGATTTAATGTGGCGGTCGTGCCAATATTTTTTCTTTCCTTTTCAACCGACTGATGGAATTATGCCAGAAATCTGGTTTCTTCGAGTTCTTGTAGCTCCACAAGTCTCTGCGCCATTGATTCTTCGTCTATCATACATGTGGCTCATGCAATATATATAATTGGGGTGATGAACTCTGCGAGAACCACTGCCTCTTTTCCGTAAACCAACTGGAACGGTGTGTATCTCTATATTTTATTTGTGGTTGTCCTATAGGCCCATAGTACCACTGGAACTCTATCATCCCAGTCCTCTCGGTTTGCACAACAAACTTTTGTTAGTCCCTTTTCCAGGATTTTGTTGAAGAGTTCGACTGTTTCGTTGGCCTGTGGGTGGTATGGACTGCTCTTGTGATGTTGAATCAGAAATTCTACGGTAAGTGTTGCTATAGTGATGCTAATGAAGTGAGCTCCCTGATCGTTGGTTAGGATCTTGGGATATCCAAAGCGGGTAATGATATTCTTGAATATGAATCTGGCAGCAGTATCCGTTGAACAATCTTGTACCGCTGCTGCTTCGGCCCAATGAGTAAGGTATTTGGTTGCGGTAATGATGTACCTTGCCTTTGAATGTTTCGTTGTAGGTTTAATTGGTCCCTTGAATTCAACTGCCCATTTCTCAAATTCCTGTAGAGCTCTAACTGGTTGCACTGGTAGTTCATCGCAGCGTGACGGCTTGGCCACCCTTTGACAAACATCACATGATCTAGCATAAGATTTTGCATCCTTGAAAACTGTTTCCCACCAAATTCCTTCCTGGAGAACTTTTTGTGTTGTTGCCTTTCCTCCTACGTGGCCACCTGCAATTCCACTGTGGAATTCCCAGAGTATATCCTGCCTTTCGTGGTCCAGGACACATCAACTGAGGATGTTTTCTAGTCCTAGTTTATAAAATTTCTCGGCGATCAATTGATAGTCTGTTGCTCTGACGACCATATGTTGTTTCTGGGTTGCGGAATATGTTTCAGGGCATGCCCCTGTGCTGAGAAAGATTTCTATGTCCTCCAGGTATTCTAGTATGGCCTCAATTCTGAATAAATCTTCGTCTGGGAGCTGGTCATCCACTGCTCCGCCACTTTCTCCTAACTCTAGTCTAGATAGATGGTCGGGTCCGACGTTGCATCGTCCCAGCTTGATGATGACCTCAAAAGAAAATTCCTCAAATAACAACAACCATCTACAAATTCTCCCTTCCAACACAGGTTTGTTAACTAAGTATTTTAATGATTAATGATCAGTAAATAATTTGAAATGAGACCCTAATATATAGTGTCTAAATTTATGTAAAGTGTAGATCATTGCTAAGCCTTCTCATTCTGTCATTGTGTAGTTGTGCTCTACTTGCGATAGCTTCCGACTCGCAAATTATATAGGGTGATCCATAGCTCCATCCCCTGGTTGCATTAAGATAGCTCCTAAGGCAATTCTTGAAGCATCTACATGAACGTGAAATTCCTTCTCCCAGTTTGGGAATATCAAAATCGGTGTTGTAATGAGTTTCTCCTTAAGTGTCTCAAAAGCTTTGTCAGATTCAGGAGTCCATCAAAACATTTCATCCTTTCTCGAGAGGTTTTACAAAGGTGCAATAATGTTGGCATATCTTTGGATGTACCTGTGATAGTAACTTGTGTGTCCGAGTGTGGAGCGCAGCTGTTTAGCACTCGTAGGTGCGGCATATTCACAATTACCGCAACTTTAGTTGGGTCTACCAATACTCCTTCTCAGCAGACTATGTGGCCCAATAGATTTCCATGTGGCACACAGAAGATACACTTCTTGAGATTTAATGAGATTTTAAATTCTCGACATCTATCGAACATTAGCCTTAGCAGTGCTACATGTTCCTTAAGGAGGCTATATATTGTCCAATCATCCATATAGACTTCTATGAACTTGTGAATGAACTCTCTAAAGGCTGCTATCACAATCCTAGAGAAAACTGCAGGGGCGTTCTTTAAACCAAATGGCATCACATTGTATGCAAAAGGTCCCCATTCGGTAATGAAGGTGGTTTTTCTCTTGTCTTCTTTAGCAATCCTAACTTGATGGTATCCTGAAAATCCATCTGTAAATGAGTATTCTTCCTTCCCCGCAACCTGTTCTAGGACATGATCGGTAAAGGATGTTGGGAAAGGTTTGTGCACACAGGCAGAGTTGAGGCTTCTATAGTCCACACAGAGTCTAATATACTCGGTGTCTTTCTTGCTTTGAATGACTATCGGGCTGACCCATTCTGCTTTTTCTATAGGAAAAATGAGACCTTCTTCTAACATTTTATCAATCTCCTTCTTAACTTTCTCTTTTACTCTTGGGTTAACACAGTATCGCCTATGTCTGACAGGGTTGGATCCTAGTTTTAACTCAATCTTCATTTCTCCCAAAACTCCTTTGATTCCCTTTAATTCTGAAAAATTCTTTGGGAACAGATCTTCATATTCCCGTAGTAAACTCTGTATTTCCTGAATGGTTTTCTCATCCTAGTAATCTCCCACCAAAGCTATTTTGGGTTTCTCTTTGATCCCTATGTTGAGTCTCTACAATTTTAATGGGTGATTGTAGGAAATATCGGTCTGGCTAGGTGTTAGCGACATTTCTTGTAAGAGGGGATAAAAATGTGAAGGAACGAGTGAAAACTCACTCACCCTAAGTTCGGGACACAAAATGCACCTGTGGTTAAGCAGCAAGCAGATCT
>ML840699.1:34152-46688 GCA_009831015.1 Picea engelmannii | reverse complement strand
TATCTTTGAAAATCATAATGTTTTCCAGTTGAATAATGAAAAAATAGTCCCTTTGACCTCTAGTAAATAAGATCATATGATGGCTAAATCATTCTTGGCTTCAGCATATACACTCCGATTGAATCCACTAGAGTTCCACTTGACCCAAAGAAACCTACAATCTTCCCTCCCGCTTCTGTCTCGAAAGGAGTTCCGTGTTCCTGCCCAAATGATCCATATTTCCCTTTATTCGTATGAAACGTCAAAGATTTTATCACAACCCAAGACTGCGGCCAAGGCTTGTAACTTCCAAAATGACCACTGATTTTGGTTAAGATCTCGTCTGGATAGTTTAAACTGTACTGCTTGCATTCACAGGTAAACAAAATAACCAAATCAATGTAATTACTTGTTTTCTGTCTTTTAATGCATTGCTAATCTCAACATATACAATACAAGCCTTATCTAACTGATCGTGCTGTTACTTACCTCTATTCTATCGCCCAGTGCACCTTCGTGGGGATTGCCTACTGTACCTCCATGCCGACGGCCCGGAAAATATCTACCCTTCAAGCTTTCGTCGCCTTCCAGACCATAATGCAGTTGAACTGTAGTTATCGAATATTCGTTTGCTGTCATGGTAATCCGTCTAACTCCTGAATATGTTCCATCAGACCAATCATTTCCATGGCCGCCGTATACTCGAGAGCAGTAAAAGTCCTGTTGTAAAGAAAATGTTGACTTTTATTGGATAACAAAACAAATTAGAGAAATAAACACAATATTCAATTCCAAATTAGAGAAACTGAGGTCGACCTAACCATAAACAAATCAGATTCAATTCCAAATTAGAGAAATTGATGTCGACCTAACAATAAACACAATATTCCAATTTTATATGTAAGTTCCCAGTCAATACAGCAACACCCATTTTAAAAACAAATTAAAAATGGTGGAAGGTATAAAATGTAAAATAATTTGATATATAAAATGGGTACAATTAATAATCTTTTAATCTTATTTAACCTTAAACGCTAAACTCTAATCTGATGGCTATGCATTGAAGATGCTAGTATATTTTTAGCCATCCTCCAAAATCAATGGATCAGATTTATTGTTCATAACTTTCTTGCATTTATCAAGGCATCCTTTAACATGTTTACTTTTTAACATTTACCTAATCACATTAAAAAATAACTGTAAGGATGTGTAATTGCCACGTTCCATTTATCAACCTAATGCAGTCAAACGTTTCATATTACCAAACGAATTACCACAAACATTTTATATTAGGTACACACATTCTCAGTATAATATTGAGAGCAAGCATTATCAACCGCTACCTTTCAACGTTCTCAACAGCGAGTTAGCGGCTGTGCTAGTTAAACATTATTGTATAAAAATCATATCGTAAGCTTTCTTATTCAATATGCTAGTTGGAATAATAACAAAAAGAGCTCTATACACCTCTAAAGTCCATAAATCACGACAACGGACATAATTTAATATGTTTTGTTTTCTTAGTGACTTTCACTCACCTCATCTGTGGTAGTTTGCGGCTCCAGCATATACACTCCTATTGAATGCACTAAATCTCCGCTTCCGCTTGAACCAAAGATGCCCACAATCTTCCCTCTCTGTTCTGTGTCGAAACGAATTCCCTGTTCCTGCCCGCATGGTCCAAGTGTCCTTTCATTCGTATGAAAAGTCAAAGATGTGATTGACCCATAAATTCCAATATAACCACTGATTTTGGTTACGAACTCCTCTGGGTAGTTTAAAGTGTGCTGCATGCACAGGTCAACAAAACCATCAAATGAAACAAGGCTTAACATGTACAATACATCTTACTCGGAACCCTATCTAATTGAGTATGCTGTGACTTACCTCTATTTTATCGCCGACTTCACGTCCATGCCGATGGCCGGGAAATAATCTATCATCCAAGTTTTCATTGCCTTCCAGACCATAATATAGTTGAAGTGAAGTTAACGACCCATCTTTCGCTGTCATACTAATTCGTCTAATTCCTGAATATGTCCCATCATCCCAATAATTTCCCCCATGGCCGCCGTACGGTTCAGAGCAGTAAAATCCCTGTCGTAAAGAACAAATCAAATTTTATTGAATAAGGAAACAAACTTCAAAGAAAAACTAAGTATCAAGGAAGGCCACTCTTCGTCTTTACGGGGATTTACTAGTAGCGTTTATGTGGATGTTTACGTCGGAGCCGGATATGTATAACTTTATTTTATCCCCTATTGCAACCCATTTCAATGGCAGTTCAAACGGTCATTTTTATTCTGATTGTAGATTTCAGTCATACAACCCTTTCAATGGCAGTTCAAACGGCCATTATTATTCTGATTCTGATGGTAGATTTAGGTCATACAACCCATTTCAATGGCAGTTCAAACAGTCATTTTTCTTCCGAGTGTAGATTTGAGTCATCGGAAAACTGAACTTTCCGATGACCGAAATCTACAATCCAATTAAACTCGAGTAGTTTAAACTCTAAACTGATCAATATAGAAGCCGTTTAAACTTTGACTTTGCATTCTTCTCACATTTTTTTAAACCAAAAAAAACAATAATAACTGAGACTGGCAATTAAAAAATTATCTATGACAGCAGATTGCAAAGGACATGCACGTTGATCCTTGAATAGATACAATTCCAGAAACCCCGAACTTAAATCGATTGTAGATTCAGGCGATTGCGGCAATAAAATCAAAGGTTGACTTTTCTGCTGCCCCTTCCATTTTTCTGAACCTACAATCCGGTAAAGGTTGAGTCGTCATGAAAACTTGAGATCTTTGGGCCTATTTATAATCGGCCTATTGGTCCAACCGGTTATTGGATGCAAGGAATTTATTACAAGAGGAAAAGGTACACCGACACTCTGAGTCACCCACATAGGACTACTCTGTTGACAAAATGAGGAGCTTAGACTATGATCATTTTAATTTCTAAGAGAGATTCATGTCAAATACACAAAATCAATTTTATTGTATGTCAATTCAAGTACATGGTATGGCTTTTTTAAGAAGTAAAACAGAATAACACTTAAATCTATGCTATTCAGAACGCAGATTAGTTTAAACAGATCACAGCCAACAAAAGCAGGTCACATTTTCACATTGCAGATTAGTTTAAACAGATCACAGCCAACAAAAGCAGGTCATATTTTCACATTGAAACAGAGAATTTCAGTGGACATCAAACAAAGGTTAACATGTTCTGACAACAGATTGTGCCTAGAAAGAATAGAACGAAAATAGAGCAAAGTAATTATCCGAAAACATAGCAGAAGGTATTCTTATCTAACCCAAAAGTTTAAAACGGACGTAAATAACAGGATTTGTGCGAGAAACAAGGCCGAGTCTTTGAAACAGGTTTGCTACAGCGTAAGGAAAATCTACTAGAAAACAAACTCACCGATATACTCTTAATCTCTTTCAACACACGTTGAACAATCTTCTCCACGAGCGCACCCTCGTCACTGGTCCAACAAAATAAAGAAACGCTGTTGAAACGTGTACACAGGTAAACACCATATGCATAAAACTTATCATATGTGGAGAGCTCTCACCCGTTAAAGGGCGCTGCATCGAGATGGAACCCACTTATTTCTGAAACTGTAGAAAGAACCTCTTTCCACTTCTTAATAGTGCCGGGATCGTGTCGCGCCTTCTCTTCATGAGTTTGAGGGTCATGCGTTTTCTTGTTTTCAAGGATTCGCAGGGCTTCAGCATAGATTCCTTTGCCCTCTGGCCACCGAACCACAGCAGGATCGACATGGTAAAACACCGGAATAATCAGAGAGTTCGACTCCACCATGTAGAGGAGTTCATCTAGACACCATTCTGATTCTGCGTATCCAGGGGAGAAAATAGCCACATGGACAGAGGCTGTTTTTATAGCGTCCTTTATTTGAGAAATAAAGTTGCGTCCCACTCGCAATTCCGGCTGGTCCAAAAAAATTTTCAATCCGATACGTGCAGAGCAGAGGCGATAGAGATGGCTCGCGAAGGTTTTTTTAACATCAGGACCGCGGTGATTGATGAATACATGGTAAAATTTGTTGGGAGATGCAGCGGTGGAGGAGGAAGCGACTGTATCGGCGGCCATCAGAATGTCCGGGTTTGCTAGCCTTCTCTCCAATATGCCTATAATTTATATGTTATAGGCATTTTTTAGACTAGGTTCGTGGAAGGTTGCAAAATCTATTATAATTTATTTTTTTATTAGGTAGTGGATGGCTATTGTTGTCATCGTTTATTGGGTAGTGGATGGCTGTTGTCATCGTTTTTTTTTATTTAGAACATTCATTATTATTTATTGTTGTTATCGTTTTTTTATTTAGGACATTTATTATTTTGGAATGTGTATTTATCTTTTTTGGAAGGTGGTAAAATTTATTATAATTTAATTCTCAATAAAATATTGTTGTTGGTTTACATCTAGATTAGAAGCGATGAAGGGAAGGGAGAATCCAAAAAAGTGGTAAGTTGAGTGATAAACGTTTAAGAGGGAAAACATTGTGAAAAAGAAGGGAGGGGTGATTTAGAAAATTTCCCATATTCAATTGTTTTCCAAGAGAGTGAGAGGTTGAGTGATGGAGGTTTAGAAGGGAAAACATTGTGGAAAAGAAGGAAGAGGTGATTTAGAGAATTTCCCTTATTCAATTGTTTTTTATTCAATTGTTTTTTCATTGGTTGTTTTTTAATTTTAATTTTGTTAATTTGGTTATTTTAATTTTTTTAAATGTTTTTATTTTTATTTTATTTTTCTATTTATTTTTTTAATTTTTTAAGAGTTTTATTTATTTGTTTGTTTTTTTAAAGTTTTTTAGAGTTTTATTTATTTTTATTTCGTTTTTTTACTTTTTACTTTTTGTTTTGTTTTTTAATTTGAATTTAATTTAAATAATTTTTTTGATATTTATTTTATTTTATTGTAAATTGCATTGTGATATTTAAAAAATGAATTTGTTTCTAAATTTTTTATTTTTATTTTTTCAATTTTTTTTTAATTTAGATTACAAATAAATAAATAATAATTAATAAATAAAATGATTTTTTTTTATTTGTGATGGTATCAATGATTAAGTCCATGATTTTAATGAAGTCATAATTTAATCATTTTTAATTTGGGAGTTGATTTTGGTGTTTTTGACACAAAAATATAAGTTTCTTTGCTAGAGTTTTGGTTTTAAGGTTACACTTCTTATTAAGTCTTTAACTATGTTATCCATCTGTTATATAAAGTTTGAAATTTGCATGTGAAGTGCTAGATAGAGATAGGTTTTACTCTTTATAAGGTTTTATGTCTTTTTATTTTTATTTTGAAGGTTATAGGAAAAAAATTAAGGGGTGGAAGGAATGCCCACGTGTCTCCCTTTTTTAGGGGGCACCCAAATGCCCCCTTTTTGGGAAATATGCTCTCCACAATGGAGAGACATTTTCCAATGCATTTTCCCATGTTTTCCAAAAAGGGGAAATAGGGAAATGTTTCCTCATGCATGTGCAAGTCCCCAAGCCCTAAGTCCCCAGAAGATGGGAAGCTAAGGGGCATGTCCTTGACCCTAGGGGACGCATCCTCATGGAACATTGGATTTTTTTAATGAACTTTCATGCACTTCAAAAAGAGTTTATATGTGAAAGTAATGGCTCAGAGTAAAATATTCCTTGCATAATTAAGTGATGATTTTCAAGTGATGACCATGTGACCTCATCATAATTAAAATATGAAAACTTAAAAATGTGAACGAATCTATTAGATATTTTTAAAAGCATCATGGAAGTTCCAAAAATCTTTCAAAATACAATTCTAACCCTAATGCTAACTATAAAAAAAAATAGTAAAACAAAATTCACCTATTCATTAGCTACCAATTATCCCACAAATTACCTTAAAAAAATAGAAAATATACTACCATAGATATAGAGAACATATTGTATAAGAATATAAAACACATAATATATAGTAGGTTCACAATAAATTACAAAACCTTATATTATAATTTCCCTAATATATAAAAAAAAATACATTTTTCGTTAAAAAAATACAAATAAATTTTTAAGATTTAAATATTTATATTTTATTGTGTATATTTATTATTGTAATCAATTATATATATCAAAATTTAAATAATACATTTAGTTTATGTCTCCATGTATAAACCAGTTAGTGAATTTTTAATACTTAAATATTTATATTCTATTGTATATATTTATTATTGCAATCAATTATATATATCAAAATTTAAATAATATATTTAGTTTATGTTTCCATGTATAGATCCGTTCTTGATAGAGTAAATTGTTAAAGCATTATTTGTACTTTAGTTAATTAAAGCATTTTTTTTGTTGAACTCTCTGTCAATACATATTTGTAATAAAAAAAATCTTATTTTCACTAGATACTCTTTTTTATACCTCCAATACTTATAAACCTTTTGAGACCCCACATCTCCCAATACCTACAATATATTGAATTTATTTTTTATAATTTAAAAACCCTCTTTTATGAATGAACGTGATAAGATATTGATCGTTTTTTTATTTTTTCCAACTATTATCATTAGAATTCAACAATTGTGGGTAAAATCACCATTTGCTCAAATCATGTTTTTGAATATATTTATATACAATCTTAACCACTGAAATCTGCAATTCCAACTATTTTTTTAAATTTCTAACTATACATAAAACTAGCACATCTGCTAAATCCCTGTTGGTGAATGCTGAAAAAATTATGATTGATAAGATAAAACAAATAATATAAAATCACTGAAAAATATGAACATGGAATAAATTTGTAATTACAATTAAATTTGTTAATCATTATGTACGCAGCCATTTGTTTGAGTCATCCAACAACCTGGCCACAGAGATTGTTCTCGTGATTCCATCACTTTACATTTTGAAATTGTGAAGTGCTAGCGATATCAACCTGTCTAGTTGGAGCATGAATAGGATTTTGTATTGTCATGTGGGAAAATTTGAGGTGCATTTCCAGGTTGGTAGTAAAAAACAGGTATTACCACCATCTGATGCATGTAATATCTTGTACCTGTAGAGGGGTCTACCAAGTATACAAAGCCATCAAGAAGCTTATCAAGGGCACTATATGATTTTGCAGAAGAGGAATATCAGATGGATTTACCAGCGCGTCAGATAAAAGTTGATTGGTTTATTTTCCTCGACTTTCAGGTTGATGTTCATCCAACACTACGCAGTCATCTTGGAAATCCTTGCATCCAGTTGCGGGTGAGCACTGTTGATTTTATCCAGGAAACTTTTGGGCTCGAAGATAATAGACATTTTGAATGATTTCCAATGGGATGACATGAATCTAGACATAGTATTGGATCTTTTATGTGTATGTCAAAACCAATACTATGATCTTCATTTCCTTGAACATGTTCAAATTAGGATATATTCTACACTACAAATAGATTAAAATATATAAAAGATTTACACTACAAATAGATTAAAATATATAAAAGATTTACGGAAACTCCCCAAATATATATCTTTGTTGTGAGAAACTCTAATATTTTTAAAATAAAAACCCTTATATTTTAATATGTTTATAAATAAAAAGTTCGGTCTTAAAAAACCCTAAAATTCCATTTAAACTTACGCATCTCACTGTGTGTGACATCAGGGAAATAAACCACATGCACATGATGAAATTGTTACTCTATCATGCAAAAACCTTCGTAGCATTCTGAGCACAATAATCACTCACACTTCCCCTTCGTTTCTCTGTGAATTGTCAATCACACGACCACCAAATTAATTAAAAGAGAAGGCATTTCTTTGTACATTTCTTTCTTTGGTTTTGCAAGCAACGCACGAAGATAGGGCTAACGGTTTTGGCTTGCAATTATAGACTAAAGAAGACAAAAGGTTGTGACACGCCCGTCGGGTATATGAAACGTTATCTGGACAACCCTCCACTCACTAAGCAGACGCTAAAAATAAAATCGGTTGTGACACATACGCCATGTCTATGAAACATTAATTGGACGGTCCTCCACAGATTAAGCATACGCGACATTATTTAGTAAAGAAGGGGAAGCAAATGTGTAACGTTACCTAGATGACCTTTCACAGATCCGTGGATTCACAGATCCCTCCACGGATCTGTGAAATTGCTAAATCATTGTTGGTGAATATGAAGAATATGAAAAATTTAACTTAAACGATTGAAGAATATGAAACGATTGATTGTAATTATGTTGCTGTCATAAGTAAACATGGGACAAATGTAAATCTAATACTGTAAAATGATAAAAAGTTAATAGTGGAGTAAATTTGTAATTTCAATTATGTTTGTTAATCATTTGAAAGTGGCAATTAGATGGTCACATAATAATTTCTTAATCATATTAAGTAAATGTTAAAAAGCAAACAGGTTAACAAAAGCTTTTAAAAATGCTAAAAATTATGAACATAAGATATCTTTCATTGATTTGGAAGGACGACTAAGAATATGTTAGCATCTTCAATTGATAACCATACGATTGAAATTTATGATTAAAAAGTCATTAAATATACCCATTGTCAATAAATGTACTCCTTTCCACTTAAATATAAAAAATACATTTACATAATAAAACAAAACAAAATACATAATAAAATAAAACAAAACAAAACATGTGAATAATACCATTAGCTAATGACATTTTTTCCCTTGTATCTAGCCTAAATCACCGTGTGCTAACTTAGCGATTTTTTCACTTTTGTATCGAACCTAAATCATCGTGCGCTAACTTACATTCTTTATTATTTAATTAATTAGAAATTGAAACAAAGCACTGACTATTCTTGCATTCTGATTTCTCTTAATAAATTATTATTAATTCAAGTAAGTACTAAATGCTCAATATTTATTTTAGACGGATTAGAAACCTTTCAAAATTTTCTCATTAAATTATTAATTCAAAGTAAATGTCGACATCTGCAACTTATTAGATATAATAAAATAGCGTGGGATAACTTAATTACTAGAAGATATTAATTTTTTAATAATAGGTTAGAACTCTTCCGCATAGACCTTTTGCCAAAAAAACATATTTATTACAAATACGTTAACAACTCTTTATTATTGAATCGGGAGGATCAAGTTCCTTTTTTGTTGATAGAAAGGTCAAATATCAAGCGAATATTCGTGAGGATTTTTCGGTTGACCAAACAGTCAAACATCGGGAGAGTATTCTTTATTATTTAATTAATTAGAAATTGAAACAAATCACCGATTACTCTTGCATGCAGATTTCTCTTAATAAATAATTATTAATTCAAGTAAATGTTCAATATATTTTAGACGGATTAGAAACCTTCCAGATTTTTCACATTAAATTATTAATTGAAAGTAAATGTCTACATCTGCAACTTGTTAGATTAGCGTGCAATAACTTAATTACTAAAATATATTTATTTTTTTAATGATAGGTTAGAAGTCTTCTGCATAGACGGTTTGAGGGAAAATCATATTTATTACAAATACGTTAACAACTCTTTATTCGGTAATCGGGAATCGGGATTGGGGAGGATCCTGTTCCTTTTTTGTTGACCGAAAAATCAAATCATCTTCCTTTTTTGGTAGGATCATTTTTGGTAGACCAAACGGTCAAACATGTGTACGCATTAAAATAATAAAAAAATATTAAAAAAATTAAAAAAAAATTATATATGAAATATGATTAAGTGCAATATTGAAGTTAAACAAGGTTGTTTCTGGTCCCTTATCTTTTTGGCATATACATTGACAAGTTAGAAGATTGTTTGGAAAAAGCAGGTTATGTCGACCCTAGTCAGCCATACTGTCACTGGTATAGTCATCAATCTTCTTATTTATGTTGATGATATCGTTCTTATGGCAATCAATCCCCATGATCTTGAAAACCAACTAAGAATCCTCAAGAATTTTTGCTCCAATATGGATATGACTCTTAATACTAATAAGACAAAGGTTATGATTATTAAATCCAATAAAATCACTTACTGTCACTGGTATAGTCATCAATCTTCTTATTTATGTTGATGATATCGTTCTTATGGCAATGAGTCCCCATGATCTTGAAAACCAACTAAGAATCCTCAAGAATTTTTGCTCCAATATGGGTATGACTCTTAATACTGATAAGACAAAGGTCATGATTATTAAATCCAATAAAATCACTTATGATACCTTCGTATATGACAACAACAACTTGGAGGAAGTGACTTCATACAAATATCTTGGAATTGATATTCACCACAAGATCAATTGGAATTATAGCATTGAGAAAATGATTAGTAGGGGATGGAAAGCTTATTATGGGCTTGAAAACAATTCTAATTCAGTCGATCTTTGGAGAAACTCCTCTTTGAGACTCTTGTTACATTTGTTATTCTTTATGGACATGAAGTCCGGGGTTGTAATATCTGTCGTGAATCCAGGAGAAAGATAGAACAAATACAAAATAATTTTATAACCTATAATATCAAAATTAAAGGAAATACGCCCTATCCCATCCTCCTCTTAGAAACAAGCCTCTCCCCCATTGACAACACGGCTATGACTAGATACCTAATGTATAATAACAAGTTAAACAACATGAAAGAAAAGAGGCTTCCTAAAATTGTTTCAAAATTGAGTCGTAACCACCATCGACTCAAGTGAGGATGGCATAAAGATGCCCAATCTTGGCTAAACTATTGGGGAGTCATGGAAGAAACCATTTTGCATGATAAAGATACTATTAAAAATATCATCAAATCAAAATTTAAGGAGAAAATGTGGTGTGATAAAGAGTTAGAGGAAAAAAGAAAGTTAAGGTATTATAAGGATGTAATCAACCCTAATCTAGAAGATCAAAATTATCTATATGTTTTGACGAGTGTAAAGAAAAAAAAAACATTGTTAAGATAAGAACAAGTTCTCACGAGCTCCATAGTGAATCTGGGCATTGGTCAATTCCTAAAACGCCATGGGATGAAAGAGAGTGTCACCTTTGTGACACTAAGAAGGTTGAAGATGAAAAACACTTTCTGTTATATTGTCCAGCCTATACCCAGATTATATCTCATTTTCAAAATATTTGTCATACTACCAACCTTCCTAACCTCTTAACTTAACAAAACTATGGTGATCTTGGAAAGCTTCTCTTAATGCTTTTCGAGCACATAAACAAAATTCTAAAGAATCACAAGTAATAGCTTACCCTCTTAAGGTCCAATAGACCAATTCGGTCTTAGTGGACGTTAATCATCATCATATTATATTAATATATTATAAAATATATTCATATATTTTATAATATTAACATATTATAAAATATTCCCTGAATGGGGTGACATCTGGCAATTGAGAGAAAAGTGGCGCGCAGGCAGCTTGGGGAGTTATTACCCCCAGTCCCCGCCCTCATCCTCGCACCATTTGAATGACGGGCCTAACCATTGAACTTATGGTAGTGTGTTGCTCTACCTCTGAGAACTTAATGACTTTGCATGTGAACTAGCTCTAGAGCTCTGCGACGAGTACTCGTCCTTGAGCTGATGTCACTTCGGCTTTCATGGCATCCCCCACAACATTCATTCGGTCGATATGAAGGTAAGATCTCCTGGGAATTCTGTCATTTACCAAGTTCAGTTAGCTCTCTGGTTCTCTCAATCTCTTGTCCATTCATGTGGTGGACCTCCTTTCATCGCCTCCCTACCACTGTTGGTCACCTTTCTCAATCTCCTTTCACTACTACATATTGTAAAAATTTCGACGTTTTATTTGCGGCGTTATGGACAAAATTGTCCATATTGTCGCAAAATAGAGGAAATTTATAAAAAAAAAAAATCATGTTGCCCGATAACGTCGCAATTGCCACGTTAACGTCGCTCTTGCCACGTTAACGTCTCTCTTGCCACGTTTTCCACTGGAACGTCACTCTTGCCACGTTTTCCACTAGAACGTCTCTCTTGCCACGTTAACGTCGCTCTTGCCACGTTTGTGAAGATGTATGTCGCAATTGCCACATTAACATCGCTCTTGCCACGTTTTCCACTGGAACGTCGCTCTTGCCACGTTTTCCACTAGAACGTCTCTCTTGCCATGTTTGTGAAGATGTATGTCGCAATTGCCACGTTAACGTCGCTCTTGCCACATTTTCCACTAGAACGTCGCTCTTGCCACGTTTTTGAAGATGTATGTCGCAATTGCCACGTTAACGTCGGTCTTACCACGTTAACGTCGCTCTTAACACGTTTGTGAAAATGTATGTCGCAATTGCGACGTTTGCGAAACTAGGTTTTCCCCTCCAACAGTCACCTTAGTATGTTGACCTATAAATATGTTGCATTTGACGGATGTTGCGACAAGTTTGCTATAATAACGACGCTTCAAAAAGGGTTTGCGGGTCTTCTTAGCGAACAAAAAATAGATATTTGTTTCAGTATAAGTCTGTGGGGAAGAATGTTAGAAAACATTAGAGCTGGGAAAAGAATTAAAGAGGGTGAAAAGGGTGACGGTAAATGTTATTGCCCTTGCAAAAATTGTTGTACTAGACG
>ML840699.1:6494-31108 GCA_009831015.1 Picea engelmannii | reverse complement strand
TAACAAAATGTAATTTGGTTCTCTATGGATGAATAAAATTACACATTTTTTCTGAGGAAAATAATAATAATAGTAATATATATATATATATATATATATAAAACATCGAAAGGGATCAAATCTCTCGAGGTGAAACCCTTTTTTAGAGTGTAAAACTTGAGGAAAGTTTAAAGGTTTGCACCTTGAGAGATTTGATCCCTCTGGGTGCTTGATAGATCTAGGGTTAAGATGGATCTGTGCTTGTATATTTAAATGAAAGTGGTAGTTGTGAGTATATTTAGAGGGAGTGATTGAATATGTGTAAATAATCATCGGTATTGCCATTATTTATTAAGATCAATTTTGGCTTTTGAATTTTAAGAAAATATAAAGCAATTAATGGATTTATTTTATTATTTTATTTATATACTTGAAAAAGTTATAAAAAAAATTCTAAAGCTTTGTGTATTTGATGAGTTGATGATTGGTGATTAACGTCCATTGAGACCAAAATTGGTTTATCAAAGAAATTATTTGGAATTATTTAGAATTTTATTTCTGTGCTAAAAGCATTAAGAGAAGTGTTCCAAGATCCCCATAGTTTAGTTGAATTGAAAAGTTAGGAAGATTGGTAGTGTGACAAATCTTTTGAAATTGAGATCTAAACTAGGTATAAGCTAAACACTCTAAAAGAAAGTTCTTTTCATCTTCAACCCTCTTAGTGTCACAAAGGTGATAGACTCTTTCACCCCGCGATGTTTTGAGAATTGACCAATGCCCAGCTTCACCATGAAACTCATGAGAATTTGTTCTTATTTTAGTAATGTTTATTTTCTTCTTTACATTGGTCAAGAAGGTGAGATACTTTTGATCTCTAAGATTAGGGTTGATCACCTCTGTATAATATCTTAATTTTTTTCCCTCTAACTCTTTATCACACCACAATTTCTTCTTAAATTGTGTTGTAATAATATTTGTAATATTTTCCTTATTCTGCAATATGATCTCTTCCTTTATTCCCCAATGGTTTAGCCAAGATCGAGCATCCTTATGCCATTCTCGCTTGAGCAAAAGGTGGTTTTGGCTTGAGTTTGAAGCAATTTTAGGAAGCCTATTTTCTTCCATGTTTTTTAACCTGTTCTTAAATACATTAGGTACATGGGGAAAGGATCACTTCTATGAGGAGGATAGGATAGGGTGTATTTCCTGTAATTTTGAAATTCTGGGTTATATTTTTTTTTGGATTTGATCTATTTTTCTCTTTGACTCTATAGAAATATTGCATCCTCAAACCTTGAATCCATATAAAATAACTAGAGTAACAAGAGTCTCAAATATGAGTTTTTTTTATCCCATATCCAAAGATCTGCTAATTTATAATTGTTTTCAAGGCCATAATAAGTTTCCCACCATCCATTTATCCTTTTCTCAATGCTATAATTATTGTTGATATTGTGATGAATATATATTCCGAGATATTTGTGTGAAAGAACTTCCTCCAAGTTGATGTTGTCATATACAAAAGTATTGTAGGTGTGTTAATTTATTTCGACCAACCCCTAGTATTCCTAAACTTGGAGATGATGTTCTCATACAAGATTGTTGTAGAAACCCTCTACTCGAAAGGAATCTTTATCTCTTCCAACCTATTCAAAAGGTTTGTCCTGCAAACTGTGTCAAAATATTTTTTAAATTCAATGAAGAAACACAATATATCGGTTTTATTATTGCACTATTATTGCAACGCTCCCAAGAAATTATCCTAAAAGTACCAAGGTGGTCCACAATTGAATGGAATCTCCTAAAATCAGCCTAGCCTTTAACTCTTTTTTTATTGGATTTCTAGCCATAGGTTAATCTTCTTTTCCAAAATGGTGTCTATTTTTCAATAAGAATGGTTAAGCATGAAGTTCATTCCATTTTATCATTTGATAACCATTAAATGTTGCAACAACCAAGATCAAAAGAAGAAGCACCATGCACAAGAACACAAGAAGTATCCTAGGAAACCCTTCTCAAAAAGGGAGGAAAACCTAGCCAAATCCTTTGTTATATTCTTCAAGAGAAAGACCTTCACCACCAAGAAAACCTAGCACACAAGAGGGTTCTTAAACCCTAGAATACTAGAACCCAAGAGAGGTGTGCACTTTTCCCAAGAAGGTGTACTTTCTAAAATTTTCAAACTCACACAAAAGATATGATTCCTCAATGGGGAATTTACCTTTACATATACTAGACTAAACCCATCAACAAAAGTGTCTATTGGCACAATAGGGCAGACCTCACTAGTTCATAATATAATTAATATTAACCAGATTAATTATCTTTTACATTAATTACTAGTCACATTAAGGTGGGGCCAACCTATACCCTTTACATTACAATTAGGGTTGCAAGTAGGTCTGAATCTTGAACAATATAGCAAGGGATCTTATACACCCACTAGTGCTCATCCACTAGGGGCACATCCATAGGGATGTCCATATCATTGGCTCACTGCATTACACATAAGAACCACTTCTTCACTAGTGCTCATCCACTAGGATCACGTTCACCTGTGATCGTCCACATGCACGTCCAATCAACAAATCGTCTTTCCCACTGCATTACATAAGAGATTCATATGGAGTTTCTCATCAACTCTTCTACTCAGAGGAGGATAATACATCATCTTCATTTATTTTCTCATGATGATGCACCCATCACTTTTTGATTTCACACGTTCACCTTGTGCTCAGCCACAGGCAGGTCCAACTCTGCAGATCTCATTTCTCACTGCGTTACACAGGAGAATCATCTGGAGTTCTTCTCAACTCTCTGTAAGGAGGAGACCATCTCTATGTTCCATCTCTGTCTCATATAGGAACCACACACCCCTCTTAGGGGCTTTCTCTCAGGTTTGTAACCTAGAGAATGTATCACATAGCTGTAATCATCAACACTCCCTCTCAGCTAGGGAGGCATTCTTCATCATGCCAAGTCTCACACATATGTACTTTGAACTTTGTCTTGGTTGTAGTCATCAACACTCCCTCTCAACTAGGGAGGTATTCTTCACCAAGTTAATTTGGTGAAGATGTCTACAATCTTCTCATGTGTAGGAAGGTATTGCATGTGTACTATTTTCCTCTGCATCATATCTCTGATATAATGATGTTTTATCTCAACATGTTTCGATCTGTCATGAAAAAATGGTTTCTCAAAGAGATTTACACACAGCTCTGGTTATCATCATAGGATCCATCTCATGATCAAGTAAATCTGTCAGAAGCTTGTGAAGCCATACTGCTTCGCACACTCAATGATACATACTTTGCTTCTATGGTATTCAAGGCCAATGAGATTTAGTTTCTTGCTGCATTAGGAAACCATGAAAACTTTTATGATAAGAAACCAACCAGATGTTCTCTTCCGGTCCACTGTACTCTCTTCTCAATCTATATCTACATATTCTGTGAACTCAAGTTCACACTGGAGGTATATCTCAATATATGTTTTACTACTATCAAGCGAGTCTACCTCGGTTGGCTCATGGATTGTCTAAGTACATTCATCACAAGGTATAAATTAGGTCTGGTATTATCCAGATGCATCAATGGCCCAATCATCTTGTGGATCACTCTCTGTCTGAAGCATCATCATTCATTTTCTTCAAATCCATCACGGTGGTTTTGTATTCTGTTATACTAAACTTCTTTAATATTCCCACTATATGCTTTCCTTGACTTAGGAAAATATCATTGGTCCTCTGTCATACTTCTTGTCTCAATAAGTAGTACATCATACTCAGATCCTTCATCTCAAAAATCAGAAGTCAAGGCTTACTTGTTTTCAACAATAAGGATTTTTGAATAAGTTATCAAAAAAATAGGCTTTTGTCACCAACATTGTAGTAATATAGGTTTTGGATCAACAATTCTCTTGTTGAGACTCAAACTTATCAAGAATCCATTCATCTAATATTGTTTCCAACTCATGGATGGTAGTACAAATGAAAGTGTATTGGTATCATTGGATCAAGTGTCTCATCATAGACAACTCCCTCTATTTGTGAGAGTCCTCTAGTTTTGTATTTCTTGACACTTCTATCAGATGCATGCTTTCTCTACTTGGAAGTCACCACAGACTTCCCTTCTAATTTCTGAATAATATCTTATACATCATTATTTAAGATATATTGGTATTCTTCTGTTATGGCATCTTGCCATACTTATTTCTCTTTTTGGTTCTTCAATGAAGTGGCTCATGACTGAAGGATAGTTTTGAAAACTCTTTTGCTTTCTCAAGGTGTCCCTTCAGGGACTTGTATGTCTATTTGTCTTCTAGCAGAGTTTTGTAGATCATGGGCATGCCTTTTATGCCCCATTGTAATATCTCTGGTTATATCAACTGGAGCAACTGGATTAGTTGGAATAATGTCTATCTCCCTCTGAACTGCTGAAGGGGGAGAAGGTATTGTCTCACTGTCAATCTCCATCTGAGATTCTATGGGTTTGTTGAATGTGTATCTCTTCTTTAAGTACAACATCTCTGTTTGTCTCGCATAATAATCAATCAAATATGGTTTGGACTCTTGTACCAGGGATAATGGTCCAAGTCTTTGAGGGCTCCCATACTAGGGATAATATCCTTCATTTATTTAAAAAATGCAATCAACTATAAAATTAGAGATCAATTGATTTACCTGGTTTGTAGTCATGCTTTAGTTTTTAGAGGAAGTAGTTCTCCTCTCTCTTATCTTCATTCTTTTGAGGTGGATCTGGATCAATGTTAGCAATGGAAGCATATTGTCTTCCCTTCTTCCTCGTTGGACAGTTTCTTGCATAGTGTCCATATTTGTCACATCTGAAGCAATGAATTTATGAAACATCTCTTCTTTGATAACCTGTATTTGATGAATACTTTTCATCTTTGAATGTTTGCCTGAAATTTCTTTTGAATTTTCCTCCTTTCTTTGTATGAAGTGCAAGAGCATGATTTTGTTCCGAGGAGTTTTCCACTCCTCTATTTCTAAGTCTAAGTTCTTCTTGAGTACAATCTGTCCATAGATGATCAAAGGTTGGTAGAGCTTCTCTTCCACTGATACTTTGAATAAAAGGCTCCCACTGTTTTGGAAGGTTGTTGAGAGTGGTTAAGACAAGTTCTCTACCAGACATGATTTCTCCAATGGTTTCTAGTTGTTCTTTAATCTATGATATCTTCATAAAGAAGATGGAAACTGCATCACCTTTTGTCATCTTGGTACTTTGAAGTTGGTTCTTTAAGGTAAGAGATTTTAGGGTGTTGTCACTTTCAAACATTTCTTTTAATGCTTCATACATATCATAAGTTGTCTTCAGGTTGGCAATATGAGGTAAGAGATGATCTCTTATTGAGTACATGATCAATTTTCTTGCTTTGACATCTTCTTCCTTTCTTATCTTCTCTACATCTGTAGCTGTGTCTGGTAAGGTTTTAGTTACCACATCCAAAATGCCATATTCTTCAAGGGTGACCTGAAGCCTTGAATTCCAGGAGATGAAGTTGCTTTCTCCATCAAGCCTATCTTCTACTAAGGCTCTATTCTTCATTTGTTTGGTTTCTTCAAACTCTCACAAACTGGATTTTGAAAACTTAATGATTAGGTTGAATTAGTAACCTTGGATTTTGTTGGACTTATGATTGCCAACAATCAACTTGATAGAGTCACATAAATTCTTGTTGAATTAAGAAATGTTTCTTCAAGAAGTTCTAGAAATCTAAGATCAAGATTTTGTAGGAAATTTCGACACCCTAGAAACCCTAGGGCCAAAAACTCAAAATCCTTGGTATTTGATTTTAAAGATCTCTGGAGATGCATTAAGGAGGGTCATATAACTTGGTCCAAGTTTTAGCTCCAACGTACACTTATAAAGAGGTGAAAGGGTTGATCAAGTGAGGGTCGTATGGATTTCTGCAGAAACCCTAGAGGCTGTACAAAATTGCAGAAGGAGAACGATTTATCCTTTTGAAAGATTGTTCAGGGGTTCTTCAAGACCTATGGTTTGAAACCATGTTGATTTTTCAATAAGAATGGTTAATCATGAAGTTCATTCTATTTTATCATTTGATAACCATTAAATGTTGCAGCAACCAAGATCAAAAGAAGAAGCACCATTCATAAAAACACAAGAAGTATCCTGGGAAACCCCTCTCAACAAGGGAAGAAAACCCAGCCAAATCCTTTGCTATATTCTTCAAGAGAAATACCTTCACCACCAAGAAAACCTAGCACACAAGAGGGTTATTAAACCCTAGAATACTAGCGCCCAAGATAGGTGTGCACTTTTTTCAAGAAGGTGTACTTGCTGAAATTTCCAAACTCACACAAAATATATGATTCCTCAATGGGGAATTTACCTTTACTTATACTAGACTGAACCTGTCAACAGAAGTGTCTATTGACAACAAGGTCGACCTCACTAGCTATTAGTCTGGTTCATGGTCATTTAAAAGGTCAAAATTTACTATTTGGTTGGATGCAGGGATATCATATATCACATAATTCAAAACACTCGAGCCCATGAATACAATTCATCTGGTTGGAGTTTTTCCACTTCATTACACCATTGCAAATTATTAGGTATTAAGAACTACAAAGATTTACTAGCTCGGTACCAAAGAAATTTTTGGTTTGGTCTTCAAAGATTTATTAGCTAAAACAAGTTCATCATCTAGCTATAAAGGATTACGGTTGCAATCTTTGCTTAAAAAAATAGCTTGGTTAGTTGTAGTTCAGATGATATTACCTTCATTCTTGGACTATAAATATCTTGTTCTAGCCTATTATAGGGACAATTTTTATGTAGATTTATTTTTTGATAAAAAGTAGAATTAATAGATGCAAAATAACAAATTTCTATATAAATATTCTTAGCATTGATGGAGGCTCTATCTTATGAAGCCAAATATGAGGTGAAACATCATTTTTTATATAATAAGCTATGCCTCCTGTTAGCACCGTCATTTTTTCAGTTAGAGTCAATCTTAGTCAAGTCAAAGTCTGTGTGTCAAAGCATGTGAGGTCAAGTACTGAACAACGAATGGGTCAAAGTCATCAAGTGGTCGGTTGGCTCTTGCAGTCGGGAAGGGATGTCAGAACCAAAACATGTGTAAGTGGTAAAGGTCTTTTCCCAGAGAGTCAGGTCCTATCAGAAGAGAATGTTTTATGTTCCTAAGTTCGAGGAAAGTTGTTAAATAGAAGTCGCGTCGACAGACGAAGTGACCATCATCAACTCACTATGAAGTCAGAAAGAATGGAAAATCATGGCGCTCGTATCACATATTCTCTGCAACTCTTATCATATGTACTTCACACACTTTGAAGTGTACCCATTGCGCATATGTATTGTGAAAATATTGATCTTTCTTCAAAACCTCCAGTCATCATGGATTCAATGTCCCCTGGCACGATTTCATCTCTCTCCCACCTGATTATAAATTCTAAGCGCTCTGCATGTATTATGTTCACCAGCCAAGTTTATGCATTGCCTGTAATTCTTCTCATGAGCCCAGGTCAATTGAGATTACTACCTTTGTCTCATGCCAAATCGATCGCGTGCAGAACAAATACGCGTTACACCATGACGACATCCTAGAGCATAAGGAAGGGTGCGCGAAGTGGAAGGAATGTTGGGCCTGAGCCTCAAAGCTTGATGTTGGTCAACGAAGATCCGTAGGTCAAAGCATCTTTTGAATAGGTTAGATGCATGGCCTTTTGTAGGAAAATCCAAGGATTCAACATGAAGCTAGCAAAACAATTCACACTCAGGTTCGACGAGTCCCACGTGGTAATTGCAGGTGTTGCTCTCCAAGTGACAGAGGAAACTTTGTCGGCCACAACAAAGATCCCTCCGCACGGTGAAAGGTGGTTTAAAGGAATTCCTTTGTACACGCAGTGCTATGAATATTTCATCAAGCAAGATTGTTTAAGTGGGAAAGTCGAAACGGGCGTTCCAAGTAGATATTTGCAGCAGCCCTTTCGGAAACTACTGGGAGTAATTAGGAAATATTTCACCCGTGAGGGAAGGTTTGAAAGAATACATTCGCATCACATTAGATTGTTGATGCATTTCACATGAAGGAGACCATTGAATCTTCCCTTCTTGTTGCACCAAAGCCTCCAAGAAATGGCAGACAGTGCCCGAGATGAAGCAGACCAGCCAAAGAAGAAACTATCTCATGTATCGCTGATTAAATTGTTGGTAGTTGGGGATTTGAGGCAATTGGGAAACAACTGGGATTTGTTTCTACTTACAGCAGTCATCCCCAAGGATCCAAAAGGAGATTTCCCTCTACCCACGGAAAGGGTAACATCACACCACACAGAGGCTGAAACAGGAAGGGTTGTAGAGGAAGGAAAGACATTGGAAGCCTGATCTCCCATCTGATACCTCGAATAAGGGGCAGGCCAAGGAAGAAAAAGGAAGCTGAGGAGACCCAAGTCCCAAGCTATCCATGCACAAAGTCGACCGCCTAAAAGTTACTCATGCGCGCCATTCAACTGGAACGTGTCGAAGGTCCAAGTCGAGAAAGTTAGGGAAGAAGGAGGAGGACAGACATTGAAGGCACAAATGTTCATGAGCCTTCATAGCAACTGAAGAAAGCGCAACTCACTATTGCTAAGCTATACCAGGAAAACATGGATTTGAGACAACAATTAGCAGCGAAGACCCTCGAAACATCAGTATCACAAGGCCGCAAGGGAAACGTGACTTGGCTCAAGAGACATCTTAGGGAAGTGAAAGATACAATCATACAACTATGTGAATCACAGAGGATGTCAGAAGAAAGGAATGTGATACAATTCAAGGAATGTGGACTGACCATGGAGAATGCCCGTGTGGCTCTGGCCAGCATGCAGAAGAAGTTGAAAGGGAGCACGGTTCTACAAAGGCAAGTGATGAATCTGAATAGGTGCAACTGGTCTCCTAGGAGAACGCTTCGGGTATCACAACTATAGACGAGATTAGAAGCATGATTAACCGACTCCATTTTTGTCTTCTTAGATGTGGCATGATTTTTTTCTCCCCGCGTCCTATTTCCTATCGGGAAGTAGGGACTCTGACAGATATCCGCACGACAAACATATGACGCGCAGTGATGGAATCCCATCTATTGCAAAGGACATGTGTACGTTGGACATGCCAAAATGTGAAGAGAGGCATCGTTCCCTAACTGAGGTCATCATTTTGGAAACACCTACGACAGTATGTAGTCACCTGCCACATGCACGCACTATCAAACAATCATGTGGCAGAAATCAGGGTCGTTACAATGGGTGGCAGGAGTCTGACAAAGTACTTGATCATCTAGATCAAAGGAAAGCATCGACACATCACTCTCTAACGACGAGATCTTACTGAAGACTGAACCGTCATGGCAAAGATGAGTGGTTATGGTGTGACCGAGTACAATCAGTTTCTATTTTTGGTAAAGGGTCATACGAAGAGTCATCTAGCAGAGAGTAGTGAGAACCTAATTTCTAAGTATAGTAGTTAGGAAGAAGGGTAGCCTGAGCGGCACACCCTGATCTATATATTTCTTCTTTACAATGTAAGCCAAGTTGGTTGGAAAAACAATGTAGACAATGACTATTGAATGTATTTTTTATCCGATTGGAACTTAATGCAAAGGTCCCGAAGATTTGATGAAAAGATTCTAACGGTGACAGTTTGATTTATTGTATCCTCTCTTTGTGTATGTGCTTTCCTATGTTTTTTATATTCACATCTATATTTTTGTCTAAATCTGAATGTGATTTCGAATCTAGAATTCACCGCATGGTGATCTAGATTCGCGCCATTTAGACAAAATGTGTTTCTTCTAAGCGAACTATGAATTCATCCCCAGTGGTGCTTTGAGTTGCTTCATGTGTTTTTCTCTCACCACACACAACAATTTTTAACTGAAAGACTATTGCTCATTTAGGCTTTATCCTCTCGAGTTCATTCACTAAGTCATTTGTTTATATCGTTTTCTTAAATCGAATCCATAGCCCAAGGTCTTGCTTTCTTTCGCCAATAGAACCAGAAAATATTTTTTAAAGGTGTTAAATCTAGCCGATAGTTTAAATCCATGTCCTCTACAGAGACAAAGTCTCCAGAGAGAGCCCTCTCCAGATCCGAAAGGCTAGTTTTGGGCCTCAAAGTTGGTTTGTAGGTTGCCTCAGTTTTTTGTTTTCTCAACCAAGCGAAGTTTACAGAGCGCTAACATTCTGGCACCGCTGTCGGGGGGGAGTATTGAATAAATTTTCCATGGGAGATGACTAAAGCTATAGTTTGACCCCTGAGGGTAACAATGGGGAAAACATATGTATTGGCTTAAACCTTTACCCTGGCGACTCTAGTGAAAGAGACCATTACCACGTAGTAGTGCCATTCAGAAAACCTGGCTCCGAAGACCATTTATACCAGAGCCAATCTTGACCTGAACCTTGTAGAGCCCATGTATGATACCGAGATACTTCTATGTAGGGTAAGGGAGAAGGCGCAAGACCTGTTCTATTACCTACAAAAAAATGTGTCCTTTCCCAAGGACGGGGCTCAAATCATTGATGACCTCGACAATGACACCCTGTTCGAACAAAATTTGTTTAGGTCTAAATCAGAAACCAGCTTGGACCATATAGTCTTTGACGAGGAGAGGTTCTGATATCTAATACCAAACAAAATCCCGCAAGCTGCAAATCCCACTCAAAACATCCCCCAAATCCCGAACCCCCCTAGAGAAATGGCTGCCAGATTCTCCCCCCTTATTCTACCAGCCCAACTGCATGATTTGCCATAGAACTATAGTGAGAGGATCAAACTATATGATGTTGAAGGAAACGTATCTGCCCAAAAGCACCTGAATTGGTTCAACGATTTCGTTGATCTAGAAAAGGTAGACCATGCAGACGTGAAGATGAGGTTGTTCGCACAGAGCCTTTCAGGGGAGGTTAGAAAGTGGTTCAAGGCCCTCCTAGCAGAAATCATTCCAGACTTCGCCGCGTTTGAAACGTCGTTCATTTCTAGATGGGGAGATAAAAGAATCCTTTGCAACTACTGATGAAGTACAACAATATGAAAAGAGCACCGAAGGATATGGTGCAAGATTTCTTGACCTATTTCATGAGGGTTTACAACTGAATTCCCACAGAAGTCTAGTCGCTTCCTGGGGCTGCGCAACTTCAATATGTTGACTCCTTTGACAGTGATTCGCCTTGCTGTTGAGGGAGAGAAGATGTGAAATTTTAGATGCCATGATGAGTGATGCAATCGAAGTCTAGGTAAACCTGATGGCGTCGAGAAAGATCAAACAAAGCTTCAACAGAGGCGGGAAGAAACCCCAAGGGGATGCAAATCCATCGACTTCTTGACCCTCAGAGGACAAGTTCGACTTGATGATGAATACGATGGAGAAGATGATGGAAAGAATTTCCATGGGAAACAAACCCGCCGCCCGAGAACAACATGACCTGCAGCCCAGGAATTAGAACCCTGGAAGAGGTCTGGTCCTGCAGATCAGGTAGACAGAACAAAGAGACCAGGGAGACCAAACAATAAGGCCTCCGTTCCAAAACAATTATGTTGACGAAGATTTTTATCAAATGTTTGAAGATCAAATGCATTGATACGAAGACAAGGACACACGCATGTTCTTGACAAAGGGATAACACCATCAATACATGAGTGAAAATGATGATAATATGATAGAGACAGATGACACGTTGTCTTGGGAAACAGAGGAATTCAGGAAAGCTTATCACAATGCCATCATGCAATTCCAAAAGAAATACAACCTCAGGAGAATAAAGGCGTCTACAAAATCTCAGCAGACAAATCCCAGAAGGGAACCTCAGCAGTAAAGTCCCATAGGGAAGCCTCCGACGGATACCCCTTCCACAAGTCGACTGAAGCAAGACAACTCGACCAAGGATGCAACTGAAAAGGAAAATTCAAAGGAGGAGGCTCCAAGGAAAGCGCCAGAAACAAGACGGGAGACATGCATCAAGGAGGTAAAAAAATTCTCTCCCCCTTTTAACTTTGAGAACAAAATGGACAAGATTAAAATCTCCGTCCCTTTCAATGAACTCATCAAGAAAGGAGAATATCGGGATCAGATTATTAAAATGTTGAAGATGGGAGAGATTCCTGGCACTTTGAATGTCCAGGATGATCACCTTGCCATTTTGTTTGGTTTTCTCGTGGAGGAGACAGGCAACACTGAGGACATTCCCCCGTTCTATGTCAGTCTCAAGGTCCATGACATGACCTTGCATAATGCTATGCTGGATTCAAGTGCGTCGCACAATCTCATGCCCAAAGTTATCATGGATGAGTTGGGTTTGGACATCACCAGGCCCTATAAGGATATTTTTTCTTTTGATTCAAAGAAAGTCAAATGTTTGGGTCTGATCAAATATTTGGTTGTGTCACTGGCCCAAATCCCTTCTAATAATATGGTTATGGGCGTGGTCATGACTGATATATCCCCTAAATTTGGCACCCTATTATCCAGGTCATGGGCTGTGAAATTGAAGGGAACTCTGTAGATGGAAATTTCATACGCCACCATCCCTGTCTTCGGCCAAGAGAGATGCTTATACAGAGAAGTACTATTGAAGTACATGGTGAGCAGTAATATGTAGCTAGATAACCACCCTATCTACTCCATCGACATTGAGATCAGCTCCTCCATATTTTACAATGACCTGATCTTTGAAGAGGAAGAACCGACAGCTGTCATGATTGTCGACGATAAAGCCACGTGACGAGCAACAGAGTGCGTCGACCCGAGGAACCACACGAAGAACGAGATGTGGAACATGAGTTTCGACGGAGTCGTCAACAAGGAAGGGGTAGGGGCCAACGTATGGATAAGTCCTCCCAAGGTGGGCACAAAAATCTGCTCATACAAACTCGCCTTCGACTGTACAAATAACATGGCTAAGTATGAGGAACTGATTTTGGGCCTGAAAGTTTTGAAAGAGTTAGACGCAAAGAGGATAGCGGTGCATGGAGACTCTGAGCTCGTTATAAACCAAGTGAAAGGAATCTACCAATCTATCACCCCATATTGAGGGTGTACAACAACCTAGTGATGGACCTCCTCGAAGAATTCTTGGAGTATAATTTTTCAGTGATCCTGAGGGGGTAGAATCAAATTGCAGATTCCTTTGCCACCTTGGCCTCAGTTTTTAAAATTCCCATTTTCCCCAACAGAAAGTATGAGATCGAAGTCAAACACAGGCTGGCGGTGCCCAATAATATCAAGTATTGGTAGGTGTTTGAGGATTACAAACAGGTGGAGAGATTTCTCCAAATGAGCGACGAGTTCACTAATGTAAATATTGATGATGAGTGTTGTTGCGATGAAGATGAAATCACAGTTGTGCATAGTAACGACAACCCTTTCCAGAACCAAATAGCTGTGAGGGACATAGTACAACTAAAGAATAATGTCATCTCAAAAGGATTAGTTTTGTTGGAAAAGTTGTTTGATGAAGGCTAGGAATCCCAAGATCACTACAAACAATGAGGATGTTGAGGATTACAATATCGGGACCTAGGATAATCCGAAGATAATCAAATTATCAAAGACGCTCAGTCCAGAGTTCAAACTGGACTATATCAAACTCATGAAATATTTTCCCGACATTTTCGCCTGGAGCTATGACAATTTGAAATTCTACGACACTAAAGTGATTCAACACGTCATTCCTCTCAAAGAAGACCAAAAGCCTTTCAAGAAAAATCTAATATGGATAAATCCCCTAATGTTGTTGCTAATCTAAAAAGAGGTAAAGAAACTTTTCGAAGCCAAAATTATCGTTTCTTTAAGGTTTTCGAAATGGGTTTCCAATCTGGTGCCTGTAAGGAAAAAGAGCAGCGAAATAAGGTTGTGCATAGATTTTCGAAACTTGAACAAAGTGTCCCTCAAGGACAACTAGCCACTACCTAAAATGGACTATATTCTACAGAAGGTATTTGGGTCCCAGAAGATGTCTAGGCTGGATGGCTTTTCAGGTTACAATAAGATCATGGTAGACCTAGATGACTGGGAAAAGACAGTTTTCATGACACCATGAGGGATGTTCATGTATGCCAAGATGCCTTTCAGCTTGATGAATGATGGAGATACTTTCCAGTGGTTGATGGATATATCATTTTCCTAGGAAAAGGACAAATTTATCGTGATCTGTCTAGATGACATCACAGTGTACTCCGACTCTGACGAACAACACCTTGGGCATTTGAAGAAATTTTTCCAAAAGTGCAGGAAGTTCAACATATCTTTGAATCCGAAAAAATCACATTTCGGAATGCAGGAAGGGAAACTGTTGGGGAACATCATCTCAAAGGAAGGTATAAAGATACATCCCAACAAGGTAGAAGGAATCCTGAAAATCAGCACTTCGCGCACCAAGAAGGAGGTGCATTCCTTCTTGGGAAAGGTGAATTCCTTGAGAAGATTCATCTTGAACCTAGCGGAAATTATAAAACATATCACCATCATGCTCAGAAAGGGGAACGATATCAAATGGAACCGAAATCCAAGAAATCATTTGAAGATATCAAGATACCATTGACCAAAGCTCCTGTGTTGTCCAGCCCACACTTCACGAAGGATTTCATCTTGTTCTCATTCACCTCGAAGCATACCATTGCTGGGATAATGTTACAAAAAGATGATCAAAACTTTGAGAAGCCTATAGCCTATTTCAGCCAGACGTTGAGGGATTCGCCACTGAGGTATGACATTATGGAGAAGAAGGCATACGCCTTAGTGAAATCCCTAAAGGAGTTCAGAACCTACATACTACATTCCCACGTTATCGCTTACATGCCCATCAACTCAGTCAAAGACATCTTGACTCAGCCTGACCCTGAGGGAAGAAGAGGTAAGTGGATCGCAGTCATGTTGGAATACGATCTCAAAATCAATCCCACAAAGATGATTAAGGGTCAGGGCCTCACAAAGCTGATGGTGCAGTCGAACTGCGGCGTTTTCAGAATCAACTTCATTGTTGATCTGTTAGAGAATCCTCAGGAAGAAACAACCGTGCAGATGTCTCAGAAGTTCATCGATTCACCTTGGTATACGAACATCATTTATGTGTTTAGGAATCTACAAGCTCCTCTAGGGTTAAGTAAGACAAAGGCCAAATTCTTGAAGCTCAAAGCTACTTGGTTCTGCATCTTGGATAACTCCATGTATTGGAAATATCTGGGAGGGATATTGCTGAGTTTCTTACTAGAAAATGATGTGGAACAGGCCATCATAGAATTCCACAAAGACGACTGCGGAGGACATCACTACTGGAAAACCACCACGCATAAAATTTTGAGGGCAGGTTACTATTGGCCCAACATCTTCGCAGACGTATACAAAGAGGTTTCAAGTTGCCATGAGTGTCATATTTTTGATGGGAGGAGAAAGCTTCAACCCCTGCCGCTGAAACCGATCTCGGTCGAAGTGCCTTTGATGCAATGGGGCCTGGAATTTATAGGAGAGATTCATTTGCCATCATCGGTGCAACACAGATGGATACTTATGGCCACAAATTACTTCACTAAATGGATTGAAGAAATTCCAATGAACCACGGTACTGACGTGGTCATCATTCAATTTTTGGAGACCAACATCATGTCTAGGTTCGGGTGCCCTATCAATATCATAAAAAATAATGTGGTCACATTTAAGTCTAAGAAAATGGAGAAGTTTTGCAACGATTACAATATAACCCTGGGACATTCTACAACATATTATGCAAAGGGTAATGGGTTAGCAGAATCGTCTAGTAAAAGCTTGACCAAGATCATTAAAAGACTCTTGCAGGATAATAAGAAGGCCTGGAATAATAAGTTTATTTACGCATTGTGGGCAAACAGATTCACTACCAAAAAGTCCATCTCCACGTCACCATTCCAAATTTTATATGGTGCAGACGTGATTTTCCCTACCTCGCTGGGATTTCCCATCAAGAAGTTGTTGTAAGAGTAAGAGGCCAAGCCAGAAAACACGCAGAGAAGGATAAACTAGTTGATTCACGCACAACAGATGAGGGAGCAGGTCTACAACCGATCAAAACTTCACTAAGACAGGATGAAGAAAAATTTCGACAAGCACTCTAAACGAGAGGAATTTCAGGTGGAGGATCTGGTGCTGAAGTGGGACATGAGGATCGAAGATAAAGGAAGCACGAAAAATTAAATCATCTCTGGATGATCCCTTTCAGAATCTACGCATATCGCGGGAAAAACGCATATCTGTTAGAAGATATTAATGGGGAGTCCACTAGTTGGGGGCCTGTAAACGACAGGTTCCTCAAACACTATCTGGTGCAGTAAGGTCCATTTAAGTTTCATGCCATTGTAAATAGCCATTTTTTTTCAAAGAAGGCATTTCGAGTCAGTGCGTCAGCAAAAAATTGAAGCCCAAAGTGAAGGCCCTAAGTTTATGCCGAGTCTACTCGAAACTATGTCAAGAAGGTCTAGGTTGTGTTTTTCTTTTTCCCATTGTTTCAAAGTTTGAATTTGAATAAGGCCCAATGGTCAGGCACCTGGTTTGTTTTTATTTGCCACCTCATTGGGAGGATATCATCCCTATTGGAGCCAGTTGTTAGTGCCTCATTTTTTCAGTTAGATTCAGTCTTAGTCGAGTCAGAGTCTACATGTCAAAGCGTGTGAGTTCAGGTACCGAACAATGAATGGGTCGAAGTCAAAAAGTGGCTGGTTGGCCCTTGGAGTCAGGAAGGGATTTCAGAACCAAAACATGTGTAAGTTGTAAAGGTCTTTTCCCAAAGAGTCGAGTCATGTCAAAAGAGAAGGTTTTACGTGCCTAAGGTCAAGGCAAGTTGTTAAATAGAAGTTGCGTCGGCAAACAAAGTGACCATCATCAACTCATTATGAAGTCAGAAATAATGGAAAATCACGGTGCTCGTATCACATATGCTCTGCATCTCTTATCAGTTGTACTTCACACACTCCTAAGTGTACCCATCACATGGATGTACTGCAGAAATCTTCAACTTGCTTTGAAACCTCCAGTCACCATGGATTTAGTGTCCCTTTGCACGATTTCGTCTCCCGCCCTCCCGATTATAAATTCTGAGCGCTCTGCATGTATTTTGTTCACCACCCAAGTTTATTCACTCCCCGCAATTCTTCTCGCAAGCCCATGTCAATTGAGATTACCACCTTTGGCCCGTGCCAAATCCACCACATGCAAAACAAATATGCATTGCACCATGACAACATCCCAGAACATAAGGAAGGGTGTGCGAAGTGGCAGGAATGTTGGGCCCGAGCCTCAAAGCTTGACGTTGGTCAACGAAGATCCGAAGGTCAAAGTGTATTTTGAATAGGTCATATGGATGGCCTTTTGTAGGAAAATCCAAGGATTCAACACGAAGCTAGCAGAATAGTTCACACTCAGGTTCGATGGGTCCCACACAGTAATTGCAGGTGTCGCTTTCCAGGTGATAGAGGAAACTCTATCGGCCACAACAAAGATCCCTCCGTGTGATGAAAGGTTGTTTAAAGGCATACCTTTGGACACACGATGCTACGAAGATTTCATCAAGAAATATTGTTTAAGTGGGAAATTCGAAACGGGCGTTCCAAGTAGATATTTGCAGGAGCCCTTTCAAAAACTCCTGGGAGTAATTAGGAAATATTTCACCTATGAGGGAAGGTTTGACATAATACATTCACATCACATTAGATTGTTGATGCATTTCATAGGAAGGAGACCGTTGAATCTTCCCTTCTTCTTGCACCAAAGCCTTCGAGAAATGGAAGACAGCGCCCAGGCTGAAGCAGAACAACCGAAGAAGAAACTATCTCATGTCTTGCTGATTAAATTGTTGGTAGTTGAGGAGTTGAAGAAATTGGGAAACAATTGGGATTCGTTTCTAATTACAATGGGCATCCCCAAGGATCCAAAAGGAGATTTCCCTCTACCAGCAGAAAGGGTAACATCACACCGCGTAGAGGCTGAAACAGGAAGGGCTGCAGAGGAGGGAAAGACATTGGAATCCCTATCTCCCCAATAGCCAATACCTCGGAGAAGGGGCATGCCAAGGAAGAACAAGTAATCCTGGGAGACCCAAGTCCTGAGCGAGCCACATGCAAAGTCGGCCACCAAAAATTTACTCATGCGCGCCATTCAGCTGGAACCTGTCGAAGGTCCAAGTCAAGAAATTCGAGGTAGAAGGAGGAGGATAGACAGTGAAGGCATGGATGTTTGTGAGAAGTCATAGCAGCTGAAGCAAGCGCAACTCGCTATTGCTGAGCTATACTAGGAAAATAGGGAGTTGAGACAATAATTAGCAGCAAAGACCCTCGAAGCATTAACATCACAAGGTCGTGAGGGAAATGTCACTTGGCTCAAGAGACAGCTCAGGGAAGTGTAAGATACAATCATACAACTGTGTGAATCACAAAGGATGTTAGAAGAAAGGAATGTGAAACACTTCAAGGAATGTGGACCGGCCATGGAGAACGTCAGCACGGCTCTGGCCAGTGTGCAGAAGAAGCTGAAAGGGAACGCAGTTCTGCAAAGGCAAGTGATGAATCTGAAGATGCGCAACTAGTCTGAGGAGCATACCAGCCCAAGAAGCAGCTAGGAGAAGCTGGAGACATACGAGTAGGAGAACCGACAGCAGCAAAGCTGTCGAAGGAAGAAGCTAAGGTTGCATAATTGAAGTTTGCAGCATAGTGGCATCCTAGAGCCACAAGAGATGGAGAAAATCGCAAGAAGGGTCAAGTCGATCTACCCGTCAATGAGGAAGGGATGAAGCCGATAAGACTGCATAAAGGAAGCCAGCAACTGGACCAACTGGATGAAGTAATTGAGAATATCAGGGAGCTGATGTTGAAGTCAAAAACAGAAACTGCCAGCGAGGAGAAGCTAAACAGAAAAGGGCCTGCAAGAGCAACAGAGCAGCAGCAAGGAAATGGAGCAGATGGACAGCTCCAAAAGATTATTTGGGATCCAGGTGGATTTCAATGCTGGAGAAGAGGAGATCATGAGAAGCAGCTCATGTTTTTCCTAGCTGAGGAGTATGATGCAGGAGCATCACTCCATGTCATCAAGTGCCATCCAGCTAGCACACCCAGCATGCGTTCAATGGAGAGGAGAGGCGCATCCCTCTCACTTTCAAAATTTGAAAATGTATTAAATGTTTGTAAGGCTGGTAGAGCCAAGTCGTTCCTTTGAGCAGGTTGTAGTTAGAGTCGCCTTTAATGGCTAACATGTTGATGGGGATCTAGATCCAAATCGGATTAGATGGCCCATTCAATGTAATTGAATGAAAATTTATGAGAGTTGGTGAGTTGGAGGGAAGAGCTCGAGGAGCCCCTTTTGTAAGAAGATATTTTTTTTTTGTTTAAGGGAGAGTAGTTAGAGATAGAATAGAGAGGAAGAGAAGAGAGCCAAGACTCTGCTGAAGTTCGAGCTCAACACATTGTAATCAAACATTCAAAATTAATACAAAGAGCAGTCTTTCCTGCACATGAGTCTTTGTGTGTTTACGAATGAATGTCTTTATGTGTTTATGATATGTTGTATATGTATGAGTAGTTTACATTTGCGGGGATAGACATAATTTGTTGTGCGTGAGTTCTTTGATTTCCATCTGGGTTCTTGGAGGTTTCATGCAAGAGGTTGCATGACAGAGTACTGAGGACTCTGAAGGCCAGTGCATGAGTGCACTTATGAATTTCTGCGGAACTCAGGCAAAGGAGAAGCCAAGGGGGGAATGCCAGAGGAATTCATTGACTCAAAGAGAAAACTCAAGGTTGTTGAACACCTTGGAGGAAGATCTGTGTGGAGATAGCACAGAAGAAGACAGAACTTCTGAAGGTTCTATAGAAGCTCTGTGAGGAGGGCGTCGAGCATGTGCATGGAATGCACAGAAGGAACTCTATTTAGAGTTCAGTGACAAGAGGAGTGTCGAAGGAGAAGACACCTACTGAGTTATTAAATACTCGGTTAGCTCAACAAGGAATGCTTGAGCACGAGGTTGCCAAGAGGGCTTCAGTTTACATTTGAAGGAGAAGGCAAGGGTTGAATCCCTTAGAGGTTCGAGCACGAAAAGTTCAGAACAAACCGTGCCTTTCCACACAGGGTAATGATAGAGAGGAGCAGAAGGTTAGAGAAACCCCTCGAGGTTGCACAGTTACAAAGCTCAAGAGGGATAAAATCCCAAGAACACAGGTGAGACCAAGCATCAGGGCTCGCAGGAGAATTATCGGAGGTCGAGACCTTCGAAGTAGCGAAAATATCCCAAGTCTGGGAAGATCTCAAAACTCAAGAGGAGGAGCATTGACAGGCCGTTGGATCAGCCGGGAAGCTGAGATATGGACTGTAAAATCCATGTCCAGACATGCAGAGGATAAAACGTGCAAATATCATATCTGAGCCATCAGATCTAAGAGCAGATAGCCGACAACTGTCGGATCTGCGGGTGTTGCATAGACCTTAATGGACTAGGCACATTGGAGGCTTCACATTTCATCACCCAGGAGGTGGAGAAGATTGTGGTTTTGAGTTGGGGTTCATGAATCCCCAATACACGAAATCAGGGGTGAATCTAGGCCATTGGATAACGGGTCTCGTGAACTGTTGATCAGGGTGCATGGTTTGGGGAATTTTCCACCTGAGAAAGGGCGCACACATTGGTTTCAAAATCCCCGAAGGGAGATCGCCGACAAGCTACTAGGAACGTCGGATCGCAGCAGATCTAGACCGTTGGATCTAGCCATCAAGGTTTTCGAGATTTGGAGTTTCGTCACCCGGGAAGTCAGGGGACAGGACCCTTCACCATGCAAGTTGCGAAGTCTCGAAATACCTATATCTTGGCCCTCGTTCACAGGACAGGGTCACGATAGTTGCATTGAAGGAAGGGGGATAGCCTTTGCCAGGCTCTAATCAAGTTTCGGGGATTTGAAAGGTGAGAGGTGTTGGGATGCGTTGCACCTGTACTCCTGGGTCACGTTATCTGAAGTGACTTTTGGCGTTTAGGCCTGGTTCATAGCGTTGTGGTCCCACGGGGAAGGATCTCGTGCTCAGTTCCTGGTGCAAGTTCGCGTAGGCAGGGGTTTGTTGAAGGACCTGTGGATGGATTCGTGGGTTCCAGTAGGGAACCAAAGGAGCCGCTTCGGCTCAATCTAGAGGAAGAGCGATCCTTGACCGGGAGTTCAGCGGGCCTTGCGGAGGGGGGTCTGCATCAGTTCCTTAATCAGAGTCTCATTTTTTGTCTTATGCCCAGGTGCAAGTGGTATCCCAAACCATTTCAGGGACTCTTGGCCAATTCCTCCTCATGGCATAAAACCCTAACAAAGCAACATTTTTGAGTTCCGTGAGATGCTGCAAGATTTTTTAGGCATGTACTAGATGACCACATTTTCCATCTGCTCTCGAGGCATGGTTTCATAAATTAGACCCCTAAATCCAAATGTTGCATTGCTTCAAACTGAGCAAAATGCTAGTTCTCCAAATTGATGAAAAAAGCAACTTCTGAGGCATGGAACGCAGGAGTGAGGGTTGTTGTAGCTGAAATCCTATACCAGGAATCATCAGAGTCGACGATTCCTCAATCTGAGTCTCAATTTTCGTTTTATGCCCAGTTGCAAGTCGCATACCAAACCATTTCGGGGACTCTTGGCCAATTCCTCCTCATAGCATAAAAGCCTAACGGAGCAGCATTTTTGAGTTCCGTGAGATGATGAAATATTGTTTAGTCATTTACTATGCGACCAAATTTTCCATCCACTCTTGAGACACGGTTTCATAAATTAGACCCCTAAATCCAAATGTTGCATTGCTTCAAATTGAGAAAAACACTAGTTCTCGAAATCGATGAAAAAAACAACTTCCGAGGGATTGGACCCAGGAGTGAGGGGTGCTCTAGCTGAAATGCTATGCCAGGAATCCAATAGAGATGATAGTTCCTCAATTCAATTCTTGTTTTTCATTATATGCTCAGTTGCAAGTTGCATCCCAAACCATTTCGGGGACTCTTGGCCAATTCCTCCTCAGAGAATAAAAACCTAATGGAGCAAAATTTTTTAGTTCCGTGAGAGGATACAAGATTGTTTAGGAATGGAATAGGTGACCACATTTCCCATCCTCTCCCTAGGCACGGTTTCATAAATTGGACCCCTTAATCCAAATGATGCATTGCTTCAAACTGAGAAAAACACTAGTTCTCGAAATCGATGAAAAAAACAACTTCCGATGGATTGGACCTGGGAGTGAGGGGTGATCTAGATGAAATCCTATGCCAAGAATACAACGGAGATGACAATTCCTCAATATGAGTCTCATTTTTTGTTATATTCCCAGTTGCAATTCACATCCCAAACCATTTCGGGGACTCTTGCCCAATTCCTCCTCAGGGCATACAAACCTAATGAAGAAACATTTTTGAGTTCCGTGAGATGTTACAATCTTGTTTAGGCATGGAATAGGTGACCACATTATCCATCCACTCCCGAGGCATGGTTTCATAAATTGGACCCATTAATCCAAATGCTGCATTGCTTCAAACTAAGCAAAACACTAGTTCTCAAAATCAATGAGTAAAGCAACTTCCGAGGCATGGAACCCGGGAGTGATGGGTGCTCTAGCTGAAAACCTATGCCAGGAATCCAACGGAGATGACAGTTCCTCAATCCAAGTCTTAGTTTTCATTATATGTCTAGTTTCAAGTCACATCCCAAACCGTTTCGGGGACTCTTGGCCAATTCCTCCTCGGGGCATAAAAACCTAACGGAACAACATTTTTGAGTTCTATGAGATGTTGCAAGCATGTTTAGGCATGGACTAGGTGACCACCTTATCGATTATCTCACAAGGCATAGCACCCAAGAATGAGGGGTGCTCTAGCTGCAAGTCATGTAAAGATAAGGCATGACATAGCATGGCAAGGCAAGGCAAGGCATGATATGGAAAGGCATGGTATGGAAAGACAAGGCATGGAAAGTGAATGCAAGGCATGGCATTGCAAGGCATGGTATGGAGGGGCATGGCATGGAAAGGCATACCATATGATAATAAGGCATGGCATGGAAAGTAAAGGCATGGCATGGCATGGCATGGCAAGGAATGTCATGTCATGGCGTGGAAACGCATGGAAAGTAAAGGCATGGCATGGAATGGCATGTCAAGGAATGTCATGTCATGGCGTGGAAACGCATGGAAAGGTAAGGCATGCAAAGACAAGCCATGGCATGGCATGGAAAATTATGGCATGGTATGGAAAGACAAGGCCAGGCATTGCAAGGCATGGTATGGAGGGGCATGACATGGAAAGGCATACCATACGATAGCAAGTAATGGCATGGCATGGCATGGAATGACATGGCAAGGAAAGGAATGACATGGCATGGAAAGGCAAGCCATGGCATTGCATGTCAAGGCAAGGCATGGAAAGGTAAGGCATGACATGGCATGGAAAGGCAAGGCAATGCATGGCATGGCAAGACAAGGCAATGCAAGGTATGACATGGCAAGGCATGCAAAGGAAAGGCATGGCATGGAATGGCATGGGGAGGAAAGGCATGGAAAGGAAAAGCATGGCATGGTAAGGCAAGGAAATGCATGGAAAGGAAAGGCATGGCATCATAAGGCAAGGAAATGCATGGAAAGGAAAGGAAAGGCATGGCAAGGCAAGACAAGGAAATACACCTTGATACCTTCTATTACATTTTTGTCATAATTTTCAACCCTTTAGGGCTTGATGTATTGAATTTTTTCTTTGGAAGGATTGACATTTGGATGTGGTCTAGTTGAATGAGTATCAATAGCATCTTCAAAATTAGCTATAAACTAGTTGATTCTCAAAGGACCTTTGAAGCACATTACAATGGACCAAAATGTCCTAGAAAAATATTCATTTGCGAAATATAAGAGAAGAATATATATAGACCAATTAACTCTCAAAGTGTTTTGATAGGAAAACATAATCATATATAGCACAAAATGGAGAGGGTTGGCACTTACGATTATGTAATACAATTTACAATTGATAGTTAAAATGTATAACACATTTTTTTACGATCTTTACTAATGTTTATTGGAATTGTCACATGTTTTACAACATTGGAATTACTTCTTATTTGTCACTTATTTGAAATTTTATTATGGTATGTGCACTTTGATATGATGTAATATGATTATAGTTTCGTTTCATATGTTGTAATATTAGAAATATAATACAAAAATTACATATTGCATGAAATAAATAATAACTTTTCATTTTGAATGTTCTTTTTTGAAAAACACGGGTCTTCCAGAAGATCCAGTTGATCCTCATGACATAGATCCAGATTATAATGGGTCTGATATAGAAAACGGAGATGATGACGACGAGGCAGATGAAGAAGACACATGATGATGGTGACCACATTGATGATGATCAAGATAATGATGATGACCTAGTTGTTGGTAGTAGCCAGTGACATTGATCATATAGACTCCACAATTGATCATTGTTGATATATCGTTATGATGCCTATTTTCATGTTTACTATCATATGTATCATTTTCACCTACAATACCATATTATTGAGTTTTATCATTTTGACATTTATCATTTTGACTTATATCATTTGGACATATATCAT
>ML840697.1:14304-24403 GCA_009831015.1 Picea engelmannii | reverse complement strand
AGGGGAGCATTTTTTATTTGACATTGATGTCAAAGGGGGAGAAAAGGAATGGTCTGATCCTGATGCTACAGTTGGAGGTCCAAACCAATTAGCGCAGCCATTCAGGGTTGCCATCAATGCCAAAGGGGGAGATTGTTGGCATGTTTACAGGCAGGTGTGCCTCTCATTGATGGCAAGATCAGAGTATGCAGTGATGGAAAAATAGGGACAACGTAAGCCTGGTAGGAGAAGCGACATAGATCTATGGATCCCATTGAGAAGTCCCGATGAACGTTAGATTTGAGCTTGAGGTCTGACCAGCGTTGGATCCAGGAAAACCTGCATGTTCTTTAATGAGCAAGGTGAAGTGGGGTTACGAAATTCTGAAAGTAGGAGGACAGTTTCAGATACCGGGAGTTGGAAGAGTTGAGACTCTTCATCATCAGGAGTCCCGGAATCGTGAAATGCGAAACACCGAAATCCTGAAACCAGGAGGACAGTTTTGGATATCGGGAGTTGGAAGAGTCGAGACTCTTCATCATCAGGAGTGTCAGAATCGCGAAATGCGAAACACCAAAATCCTGAAAGCAAGAGGATAGTTTTGGATACTAGGAGTTGGAAGAGTCTATACCCTTCATCATCAGGAGTCTAGAATCATGAAATGCGGAAACCTGAAAACCGGAAATAGGCACATCGACTGGAGGTTCGGATACCGGGAGTTGGAGGAGTCAAGAATTGAGACTCTTCAACACAGGAGTCCCAAAGTGTCGAAGTGTGAAAATCCGAAAAGATGACCTGACTCCATTTCAGAGTTTCACAAATCGGGACTTGAAGGTGTCGAGAACTTTCACATCAAGAATGTCGAAATCGCGATGTGCAAAATCGAAAAGTGATCTGGGCTGACAGATCCAGTAGGTGAATGTGGCAGCCCACGTCAAAAAGGATAGGTGGAAGATTATGACACATGGAATGATCAGACAACAACAAGTGTCAAGTTGATTTGGAATTTCAGGCCACTAGAAATCACAATTCTGAGTGACATGTGGCAGCCACTCGGGTCATGACACGTCATCGAGTGATGCAAGACTGACCTCTCTCTGGGAGTTTTTGCTTCAGGAGTTTTTAACTCCATCACTACCCCAAAGTCCCGAAGGATGAATTCTCGGGGAAGAGGATAGCTGTCAAATCACCATGAATCATGGACCGTTCATCTGGATATCGAAGAGCTGTAGAGAAGAGCTCGAGTCGGCAAGCCCCATTTTGGAGTTTCAGGGATCGGGCAATGGAGTGTAAAGAAATCCTCACATCAAGGATGTCAAAATGTCAAATTGAGAAATCGCAAAAGCAATTTATGGATAAGTGCTCGGACACCAATGGTGGTCACATGGTCGAGAGATGGACAGTAGAGATATAGAATCCAAGCTCTATTTCGGAGCTCGCGACTTAGAGAGTCGATACGACTCGTCACGGAATCTTCGAAATGCGAAAGTGAGAAATACGCTTTTGGTGTAGGCTGTAGTCACAATCGTTGGTCACATCAGCGGAAGATGGGGGAAGGATCTAGTGTAGACAATCTCCTTTTTGGAGTTTCATGGATCGAGACATGGAGTGTAACAAAAATTTCACCATGGTGATCACGAAAGATCGAATTGCGAAATGGAGAAATAAGTGCAAGACCCATCATTTATGATCCAACGGTGCAGGTTGTTTAGAAATATGATCGAAGGGCTACTGTTTCTCTTCACATTTAATCGATTAGTGGTGATTCAGCTGCTGAAGAGGTCTTTGGAGGTTCACAGTTTAACTGCTAGAAACCACTGATGGTTTCTACCAGAGGACTTGAAGAGACTTATGTGTGATTGCCAGAGGAGATGAAGAGACTCCAGGAATCTACCAGTGGAATGAAGACTGTTCGTGGAGAAAATTGACAGAGGGATTAGCGTTGAAGACTATAACTGCAACAGAGAGGATGAGCTCGACTGTGACAGAGAAGACAAAGAGTCTCAACTATTGGAGAGGCTAAAGAATCTCAACATAACACCTAGTGATGATGGACACATGGTTTGAAGAGATAGAGAAGATAAAGAGTTGCAATGATGATAGAGCACTCGACATCAAGAGCATGTAGAATTATTGTGCACAGGACATGCAAAAGGTGCACAGAGACTATAAGAAGGCAAAAAAAAGAAGAGATGGTGGTTGTTGTTGAGAGGGCTTCAGGAGTGTAGAAGGAGGAGTGTGCAGTAGCTGAAATACAACAGAGGAATGGTGCATTAAAGGGACATGGAACACAGTGCATAAATGTAGAAGGACATAAAGCATAGAGAAGTGTGCATAAGACACTGATGGAGACAGAGCAGCGGAGTGTAGAAGAACAGTGATGAGACTGGTAATCCATTGAAGAACTTTATATCGCTGTAATAATTTTTAGTAACAAATATTAATATTTCAGGGTGGTATGGAGGTGCTAGGGAGGACTTTTTTCCTCATAGGTCCAAGTAGGTGCTTGAACATAGGGACTTGTATATTCCATCTGGTTGCAACCAGAGAAACCAGGGTGATAGGGAGGAGCAAGGGAGAACTGTTGTTCTCTGTTTTACAGGTTGGTGCATGTATGATTGGAAGTTGGTGCTTCCATCCAGTTGGTGCTATAACACTTGGAGAGTTGGTGCTTCCTTCTAGTTGGTGCTAGAGAAACTAGGGAGTTGGTGTTTCCTTCTAGTTGGTGCTAGAGAAACCAGGGAGTTGGTGCTTCCTTCTAGTTGGTGCTAGAGAAACCAGAGAGTGGGTGCTCTCAGCAAGTAGCAGCTTGAAAAACAGTAGTTGAAGCCTCATTATGAGTAGGTGCTCATATGTATGATAATTTATAGAATGTAAATATGATCCATGTGGATATCGATGGCCACCCACCTTTTCTGACTGGCTCAAAACAGTTTTGGCAATTTACTATTTTTAGCAGGTTTTAACTTTCGGGACCATTTTGAGGGCCTAAATGAAGGTTTTTTAAGATTGAGGTTCTCAATTAAACCTAAAGGCATGATTGAGCCCCAAAAATGAATCTCCTCAAAAATACCTTTCCAACGAGATATCACACGCCTGAAACGGAGATCGTATGCAAAAGTTACGACCCCGGGAAGTTGATGTACTCAGTTACCCAAACGGGGCCCACATGACTTTTTGTGCTTCATCTCCTAGGGTTAGGTTTTTGGATGTTGAGGACTTTTGGAATTCCCACTTATTGTAAAAATGCCTTCAGAGCCTCATTGTAATCATCTTCTTGTGAATGTGAGTAGCCGTCACATCTCTTCTCAGAGATACGTTGCCACCATTCTAGCGAGTCTTTCACTCTGTATTTTTACAGTCTCTGTACATTTCTTTGATTAATAGAAATCGTGTATTATTGTATATCTGTGTATATGATTGCATATCTAATACATTTCTGTTATATTATTGAATACTGCAATATCTCTGCTCTCAATTCATGCATAAAATAATCTGGATCAATGGTATCAGAGCAGGCTGCTCTTGATCGTTTTTTCAGTGCATGTCCCCGACGAGGTCGGAGTATAGCAAGTTGGGTCTCAAGCTTGTCTCTCTTGAATACTATCACTCTCACACACCCAAGAAACCATCAATGGCGGGAGAAAAGAAAAATGACAGAGCAGACGATCCTATCAATATGTTGCTTGAGCAAACTCTCACGCGACAGAGGGACAAAATGATGGAGAATTTTTCCCACATCCTTCAATTCCTTCCGATAGCATCAGGCGCATCTTCATCAAGTGGCCACTTTGGAGGCACCTAGCCTTTCAAGGTACAAGTTAACTTTGATATTCCTTTATTTGAAGGACAGATAGATGCAGAATCCCTAGAAAAATGGTTAACTTTGCTAGAAGGTTATTTCTCTCTTCACAATTTTTCCAACAAAGAAAAGATCACCTTCGCACTCCTTAAAGCTCTCCCTCACGTCAAACATTGGTGGGAAACTTACTAGGAGAAAAGTTCCACAGAGGAGTCTAGAATATATGGGGTCGATCCCACTTGGGATTTTTTTTTGGATGCGGTAAAGGAACAATATTACCCTATTGGCAACTATGAGGACCAGTACATGAGATGGACCACACTGCAGCAAGAGAGGGGCCAAGCAGTTCCGGAGTTCACCAATACCTTCCATACCTTGCGCACCAATCTGGGTATCAAAGACTCCGAGCAACATTTGGTTCTAAAATACCGTGGGTCTCTACACAAATACATCCAGACTGAAATGGATTTTATGGACATCTCATCACTTGGTGCTGCTTATCGATATGTTGTTAAAATCGAGCAGAAATTTAAGCATCAGAACAAACAAGAATTCAGGTTTGCAAATCCACAACAGCCAAAGTATGACAAAGATGGACCTAACAAACAGTATCCCAAAAACCAGTCCAAGACACAGGAAAATAAGGGTCACGGGAAGACAAAGAAGGACACCGAAAAATGGTGCAAGTTCCACAAAAGCCCCTAGCACAAAACCGATGAATGTTGCTCAAAACAATCATTGGTGGTTGAGATCAAAGACAAAGAGCTGAACCCTGATTCAGAATCGGATTCTGGAAATAATGGTAAAGGAAAGATCATCGACGTGAACCCCACTGCTATTGTCATGACTACAACAATTCAACCAGAAGAACCAACAGATCCTGAAGAGGGGGAGCACCTTTTTCATTCGCAGATTTGGGTGAAGGGGACCCTACTGCATTTTATTGTTGATAGCGGAAGCCAAAAGAACCTCATCTCAGTAGAGTTCATCAAACAATTGGGATTTTCGAGAACACCACACCCATAGCCATACAACATCGGGTGGCTTCGCCAAGGATGAGATCTCCGTGTCAGCCAACAATGTCGATTTTCATACGGTATCCAACCCTTCAAGGATGATGATCCGGATTATTTTCGGCACGAAATGAGAGCGGAGATATAATAAAGAAATGCATAGAGATATCGCATATATCCAATAATATAACATAAATATATCAGAGATGAAACCATAAACACAGAGATACAGTAATACACGATTTCTATTAATGAAAGAAATGTACAGAGACTGTAAAAATACGGAGTGAAAGACTCGCTAGAATGGTGGTAGCTTATCTCTGAGAAGAGATGTGATGGCTACTCGCATTCACAAGAAGATGGTTACAATGAGGCTCTAAAGGCCTTTTTACAATAAATGGGAATGCCAAAAGTCTTAGACATCCAAAAAACCTAACCCTAGGAGATGAAGCGCCAAAAGTCATGTGGGCCCCGTTTGGGTAAGTTAGTACATCAACTTCTCGGGGTCATAACTTTTGCATACGATCTCCATTTTAGGCGTATAATAGCTCGTTGGAAAGGTATCATCGAGGAGATTCATTTTTGGGGCTCAATGATGCCTTTGACTATCATTGAGAACCTCTATCTCAAAAAATATTCATTTAGGCCCTCAAAATGGCCCCAGAAGTTAAAACCTGTTAAAAATAGTAAATTGCCAAAATTGGCAAAAAAATGTTTTGAGCCAGACGACAAAGGTGGGTGGCCACCGATATCCACCTGGATCAATCCTCCCTCCTTAGGAAGTAATGGTATCCATTTCGTTGAGTTCCCATGGGGGGAGGGAAAAGCGTTTGTTGAATTTGCATCTTGGTGAGCTGCTTGTCTTGCTGGAGATGTCGCGTTGCTCAGTTTGTGGAAATCTGTCATGAAGCTATTGAGGCTGAGGCTATTCAACAAGTAGAGCTACATGAGAGAACATTGTGCAAAAGGAATCTTTTTGTTTTGCTGCAGCCTTGTCGAACTGCTTCTGTGGGATAGAAGGTGCTTGGGGCGAGGCTGTAGTGGTTACAGTGTCCTTCTGTTCTCCTTTTGAATAGATTGTGAAGAAGCTAAATTTTGCAGTATGAGATACTACTTTGCGACACTTTTTAGGTGGAATAGTAGTGGGAACTACCTCTGGTATTCTGTAGATATGACCCCCCAAAGTGACAATGACACTATGAGGTCGAGACTCATAAATAGCATGGTGCTTCCACATATATAGTTGGCCCAAGAGAACATCACAGACATCCAGTGGGCCAACATCACATAGTACCTCATCCTTGAAGGGTTGGATGCCATATGACAATCGACACTGTTGGCTGACACGAAGATCTCGTCCTTGGCGAAGCCACCCGATGTTGTATGGTTGCGGGTGTGGTGTTGTTGACAATTCCAATTGTTTGAAAACCTCTGCTAAGATGAGATTCTTATGGCTTCCGCTATCAACAATAAAATGCAGCGGGGTCCCCTTCACCCACATCTGTGAATGAAAAAGGTGCTCCCCCTCTTCAGGATCTGTTGGTTCTTCTGGTTGAATTGTTTCGGTCGCGACAATAGCAGTGGGGTCTGCGTCAATGATTTTCCTTTACCAGTATTTTCAGAATCAGGGTTCGGATGCTTGTCTTTGATCTCGACCACCAATGACCATTTTCAGCGACATTCATCGGTGTTGTGCTAGGGGCTTTTGTGGAAATCGCACCATTTTCCAGTGTCCTTCTTTGTCTTCCCATGACCCTTCTTTTCCTGTGTCTTGGACTGGTTTTTGGAAGACTGTTTGTTAGGGTTGTCTTTGTCATACTTTAGTTGTTGCGGATTTGCAGACCCGAACTCCCGTTTGTTCTGGTGCTTAAATTTATGCTCGATTTTAACAACATATCGATGGGCAGCACCGAGTGATGAGATGTCCATAAAATCCATTTCAGTTTGGATGTATCTATGTAGAGCCCCATGGTATTTCAGAACCAAATGTCACTCGGAGTCTTTGATACCCAGCTTGGTACGCAAGGTATGGAAGGTATTGGTGAACTCCAAAACTTCTTGGCCCCTCTCTTACCGCAGTGTGGTCCATCTCATGTACTGGTCCTCATAGTTTCCAACAGGGTAATATTGTTCCTTTACCACATCCACAAAAAAATCCCAAGTGGGATCGGCCCCATATATTCCAGACTCCTCTGTGGAACTTTGCTCCTAGTAAGTTTCCCACCAATGTTTGACATGAGGGAGAGCTTTAAGGAGTGCGGAGGTGATCTTTTCTTTATCGGAAAAATTGTGAACAGAGAAATAACCTTCTAGCAGATTTAACCATTTTTCTAGGGCTTCTGCATCTATCTGTCCTTCAAATACAGGAATATCAAACTTAATTTGTACCTTGAAAGGCAAGGTGCCTCCAAAGTGGTCACTTGATGAATATGTGCCTGATGCTATCGGCAGGCGTTGAAGGATGTGGGAAAAATTCTCCATCATTTTGTCCCTCTGTCGCGTCAGAGCTTGCTCAAACAACAGATTGATAGGATCGTCTACTCCGTCATTTTTCTTTTCTTCCGCCATTGAGGGTTTCTTGGGTGTGCAAGAGTGATTGTCTTCAAGAGAGACAATCTCGAGACCCAAATTTCTATACTCGAACCTCGTCGGGGACATGTACTGAAAAAATGATCAAGAGCAGCCTGCTCTGATACCACTGATTCGGATTATTTTCGGCACAAAATGAGAGCGAAGATATAATAAAGAAATTCACAGAGATATCGTGTATATCCAATAATATAACATAAATATATCAGAGATGCAACCATAAACACAAAGATACAGTAATACACAATTTCTATTAATGAAATAAATGTACAGAGACTGTAAAAATACAGAGTGAAAGACTCGCTAGAATGGTGGCAGCTTATCTCTGAGAAGAGATGTGACGGCTACTCGCATTCGCAAGAAAATGGTTACAATGAGGCTCTGAAGGCCTTTTTACAATAAATGGGAATTCCAAAAGTCTTAGACATCCAAAAAACCTAACCCTAGGAGATGAAGTGCCAAAATTCATGTGGGCCCCGTTTGGGTAAGTTAGTACATCAACTTCCTGGGATCGTAACTTTTGCATACGAACTCCGTTTTAGGCGTATGATAGCTCGTTGGAAAGGCATCATCGAGGAGATTCATTTTGGGGGCTCAATAATTCCTTCAACTATCATTGACAACCTTGATCTCAAAAAACCTTCATTTAGGCCCTCAAAATGGCCCCGGAAGTTAAAACCTGCTAAAAATAGTAAATTGCCAAAATTGGCAGAAAATTGTTTTGAGCCAGTCGACAAAGGTGGGTGGCCACCGATATCCACCTAGATCAAATGAGGTATTATGTGATGTTTCCCCACTGGATGTTTGTGATGTTCTCTTGGTCCAACCATATATGTGGAGACGCCATGTTGTTTATGAGTCTCGACCCCATAGTGTCATTGTTACTTTGGGGAGTCATCTCTACAGAATACCAGAGGTAGTTCCAACTATTGTTCCACCTAAAAAGTGTTGCAAGGTAGTATCTCATACTGCAAAATTCAGCTTCTTCACACTCTATTCAAAAGGGGAATAGAAGGACACTGCAACCACTACAGCCTCGCCCCCCACACCTTCTATCCAACAGAAGCAGGTCGAAAAGGTTGCCTCAAAGCGCAAAGATTCCTTCTACACATCATCCTCTCATGGATATCATCTTGTTGAACAGCCTCAACCCTAACAGGTTCATGACATATTTCCACAAACTGAGCAGCGCGACGTCTCTAGCAAGATAAACAGCCCACCAAGATGCAGATTCAACAAACGTTTTTCCCTCTCCCCCGGGAACTCAACGCAATGGATACCATTGCTTCCTAAGGAGGGAGGATTGATCTAGGTGGATATCGATGGCCACCCACCTTTTTTGACTGGCTCAAAATAGTTTTCTGCCAATTTTGGCAATTTACTATTTTTAGTAGGTTTTAACTTCTGGGGCCATTTTGAGGGCCTAAATGAAGGTTTTTCGAGATAAAGGTTCTCAATGATAGATGAAGGAATTATTGAGCCCCCAAAATGAATATCCTCGACAATACCTTTCCAACGAGCTATCACATGCCTAAAACAGAGATCATATGCAAAAGTTACGACCCCGGGAAGTTGATGTACTCACTTACCCAAACGGGGCCCACATGACTTTTGGCGCTTCATCTCCTAGGGTTAGGTTTTTGGATGTCGAGGAATTTTGGAATTCCTACTTATTGTAAAAAATCCTTCAAAGCCTCATTGTAATCATCTTCTTGCGAATGCGAGTAGCTGTCACATCTCTTCTCAGAGATAAGCTGCCACCATTCTAGTGAGTCTTTCACTCTGTATTTTTACAATCTTTGTACATTTCTTTGATTAATAGAAATCGTGTATTACTATATATCTATGTTTATGGTTGCATCTTTGATACATTTSTGTTATATTATTGAATATYTGCAATATCTYTGTGCATTTATTTATTATATCTCCGCTCTCATTTCGTGCCGAAAATAATTCGGATCAAAATATTACTTATCATATACAGAAGAAGAGGTTTTTACCCTTTATGGGTTTCCTCAGGAAATATTTTTCTCTGTGTATCTCATATGTGTGACTGATGTTGAATGTGCTATTGCTTATTTCCCTGCATTATTTTGATTGTCATTGAGTGCCTTGTAAAGAGTTTAAAATAAGCATAATTGTTTAAGCACGGTAACAACTGATTCACCCCCCCTCTCAGTTGTCCAACAATTGGTATCAGAGCCAGACCCTTTTATCTAAAGGTAGATCCTAGAGCTTAAACATGTCAAACCATGAAGGAAATTCAACCAATAAGGTCCCTCTGTTCAATGGAACAAAATTTTCCTTCTGGAAAGTTAGAATGAGAACCTACATAATGACTTTAGGTGCAGATGTCTGGGATGTGGTAGATACTAGTTCTATAAAGCCAATTGTACTAGCTAATAAGGATGAAAAGCTAGAATTCAGCTTCAACGCTAAGGCTATGAATGTTATCTTGAATGGGCTTGTAGAAGCAAAATTCGTAAAATTTATGCACCTAGGAACTTCCAAAGAAATGTTAGACAAACTCATTAGCAGTTATGAAGGTAATGAGAAGGTAAAGGATGCCAAGATTCAAACCTACAGAATACAGTTTAAACATTTGAAGATGAAAGAAGATGAAACTGTTGGAAAATACTTTCTGAGACTAGAAGAAATGGTAAATGCAATGAAAGCACTTGGTGAAAAAATGGAGGAATCTTATTTAGTTCAGAAA
>ML840696.1:28214-41600 GCA_009831015.1 Picea engelmannii | reverse complement strand
ATGTACCTATGAAGAATAATATGGGATACATGTGGGGGTACCTATTGGGTCACCAAAATACCTTATTTTTACACACCTTTCCTTTCACTTTTAACCATTTTCCCTTCACTTTTCACCATATTCTGCTTTCCCAAAACCTTACAATAAGACCATTTTCATGATTACATATGGTTTTAGACCTATTATTTTCCAAAGCATATATTTTAGTATTTTGAGTGAATTTATGATTAAATATTGGAAAAATAGCATGTTTTCACTTATATATCAAAGTGGGATGAGTTTTATGAAGTTTATAGGTGTATTTGAAGACTCCAACAAAGTCATATTGGACCACCAAGCCTCAAATTCGAATTTCATCTCCAACCCCTTGAAGATTTGATGAATATTTGGGAGAATATTTCAAGCGTACTCATGGAGAAGAATCATGGAAGAGAGATTTGCGAGGATTTGTAGAGATGTTACTTGCTAGGTGTTTGTAATATTCCAGATATAAAAAGTATGCAGAACATAAATAAAATGCTAGAAATGGAAGATGAACAACAATATAACTAGAATAACACCACAATAATACTGAAATGATAACAAAATAACACCAAAAAGAGAACTTCGATTACTGAGAGAAATGTTCACGGGCCTCTTCAAGGGGGCAACCTCCAGTCGAGTAGAGCTCTACTACAATAATATCCAAGCTAGGGTTCTCATACCCTCGACTCCTATTTATACTAAATATGTCTATCAATAGAACCATCTAGAGGAAGATCCTTCTAGAAGTGAAAGCTTCTATTAGGTCTTCTTACATTTGACTTATTCTACTTTATTGAAAGGAATTATTAATATTGAACTTTATTACCTCAGAATATATTATTCTACCTATGTGAGGGGTTAGGTCCCTAACATGTCCTCCCCCTTAAAAATAACCTTGTCCTCAAGGCTTGAGATGTGGAAATTCTTGCATAATGGTAGTTGTTTCCCAAGTGGCATCTATTGGAGTTGTATATTTACATTGGACTAACACTTCCTTGATGGTTCAATGACACAGGAGACGCTCACAGTAGTCCAAAAATTTGTGTGGTTGTAGCCAAATGGAACCTTCTTCGTCCAACTCGGGAAGGTTGGTTTGAGTTTGGAACTTACTTCCAATCACCTTCTTCAAGCATGCAACATGAAAAATAGAATGTAGCTTAGAATGACTGAGAAAACATAATTGATAGGCCACCTATCCCACACACTTGAGAACTGTATAAGGACCATGAAATTTGTGCGCCAGCTTCTGACAATGTTCGGCTTTGAGGCAAGTTTTCTTGTAAGGTTGGAGTCGAAGAAACACCCGATCCCCTTCTGCAAAATGATGTTCCGAGCGACCTTGATCTGCTTGTTGCTTCATGCGATTCTAGGCCATGACCAAATTCTCTTTGAGGGTACAGAGAATAGCCTCTCGAACTTTAAGTGTTTGGTCAACCGCTTGGACCTTCGAGACACCTAGTAAATATGAGAGAAATGGCGATGGATTTTGTCCATATACCGCTTCAAAAGGAGTCATGCAGGTAGTTGTATGGTATGAAGTGTTGTATCACCATTCAACTAGGGGTAACCATTGAGCCCACTGATTTTTCTTTTCTGATGCAAAACACTTCAAATATGTTTCCAAACACTTGTTGACAACTTCTGTTTGACCATTCGTCTGGGGATGATAAGTTGTGCTAAGATGCAATTGGGTGCCTTATAGCTTGAATAGTTCTTGCCAAAAATTGTTGGTGAAAATTGGATCACGATCAGAATCAATAGAATGCGGTATGCCATGAAGCTGGAAGACCTTATCCATGAGAAGTTGAGCCACTGTCGATGATGTAAATGGGTTTTGAAGAGAACATAAATGAGCATACTTGTAAAGGAAATCAATTACCACCATGATGACTGATTTATTGCTCGATTTAGCTAAGACTGTAATAAAATCCATAGAGATATCCCTCCAAATAATAGGTGGAATGTGAAGTGGTTGTAGTGTGCCAACAGATTTGACTGTTTCTCCCTTGTTGAATTGACACACATCACATTCAACCACAAAATTATGAATGCCATGTTTCATACCATCCCAGAAAAAATAACATTTGACCCTGTTATAGGTTTTGGTAAGCCCGGAGTGCCCAACTATGGGTGTAGCATGAAGCTCAGAAAGTGTCGTGGATTTAAGTTTTGACTATTTACTGAAATAAAAATGGCCTTTGTATCGAAGCTCATCATATAGCCAAGAGTACCCAAGGGAAGATGGAGAATTGGATTGCAATTGTTGTATCAAAAGATAACTTTTGGGATCATGCAGCCATTCCTGGCGAACGACATGGAGCCAATCTGGTACAATGAAGGAGAGAGAGAAAGGGAGCCTTCATCTTCATATTTTTAGGAAAGTGCATCCGCCACCACATTGTTTTTGCCTTTCTTGTAAATGATCTCATAATCATATCCAAAGAGATTATTCACCAATTTTTGTTTCTCTAGGGAGGAAATGCGTTGTTCCAGAAAATAATTGAGGATTTGATGATCTGTCTTAATTTGGAAACGGTGCCCCAATAGATAAGGGTGCCACAAATCAACGACATGAAGAATAGCCAAAATTTCCTTTTCATAGATTTATTTTCCCAAATTTTGTTCCGACAGTTGTTTGCTGGTAAATGCCAAAGGCTGACCCTCTTGCATAAGGACAACGCCAATACCTTTCCCTGAAGCATCACATTCCAGGACAAAGGTCTTTCTGAAATCAAGAAGGGACAGGACTGGAGTGGTGCACATGGCCATCTTCAAGGTTTGAAAATCCTAAGAAATTGTTGGAGTCCAAATGAAAGAATTATTTTCAAGGAGTGTGGTGAGAGGTGCTGCAATATTTCCATAATTCTTAACAAACTTGCGATAATAACCTATTAAGCCCAGAAATCCTTGCAATATTTTGAGATTATTTGGGTGAGTCTTGTCTTGCATATCTTCAATATTTTTAGGATCCACCCTAACGTCATTCTTTCCAACAAGATGACCTAAGTACTCGACTTCTGAGGCACCAAAATAACATTTAGATTGTTTCAGGAAAAGTTGGTGCTGAGAGAGTAGATGGAGAACATGGTCCACATGAGCCAAATGGTTTGTCTAGGTTTTTCTATAAATGAGGATATCATCAAATAAAACTAAGAAACAATGACAGAGAAAAGGGAGAAAGACATGATTCATGAGGCTTTGGAAGGTGGAGGGGGCATTACACAAGCCAAAGGGAATGACCAAAAACTCATAGTGGCCCTTGTGAGTTCTAAAGGAATTATTAGGAATGTCTACCTCTTTCATATGGATTTGGTGGTAGCCAAAAAGAAGATCAAGTTTAGTAAAGAAGTGGGTGCCACTCAATTCATCCAAGAGGTCATCAATGAAAGGAATGGGAAATATCTCTTTAATGGTGAGTTTGTTGAGGACACAGAAGTCAGGACACATGTGCCAAGAACCTTATTTATTCAGGACCATGACCACAGGAGAAGAGTAGGGGCTTGTACTAGGGTGGATAATGCCTGCATTAAGCAGTTCTTGAACCATTTTCTCAATTTCATTTTTTTGGCAAACAGGGTGACAATAGGGATGGATATTGGGAGGGAGGCTTCCTGGGATAAGGGGAATGGAATGATCATGAACACCATGAGAAGGAGGGAGTCCCTAGGGAGTGGAAAATACCACTTGATGTTTAGAGAGGATGGATTGGAGGTATTGCGACACCAAGGGTGTCTCAGTTGCCTGTATGGCATGGAGTTGGGCAATAATTCCAGAATGACCTTTTTTGAGTAGCTTTTCCATGCGATGGGAACTAATAATATTTGGTGAACCGACGTTGATTCCTTGGAACTTATATTTTTTACCCTCCTAGTCTAATTGCATGGTTAATTCCTTGAAATCCATGAGAATGGGACCCAAAGTCCTTAGCCAATCTGCACCCAACATTATGTCACAACCGCCCATGTCGATAGCAAACATATGATATTTCAGGTGGTAGTCCCTAATTTGGAGATGCACATTTTCACAATTCCCTCCACATTTCATGGAGCTTCCATTGGTAATCATGATTTGGAAATTATTGATTGCATGGATATAGCAATGAGTTTCTTCGACAATGCAATGATGAATAAAATTATGGGTGATGCCACTATCAACCAGAATGATGACCTTCCTATGCTTTATGTAACCAATTAGCTTGAGGGTTTGGGGAGTAGAGAAACCAGTGAGAGCATTTAGGGAAATGATCAGTTCTACTTCAGGAGGGTCTGAGGGAGGGGTTATGTCCATGGTTTCAGGTGACTCGGACACAAGGGGAGTTTCAACATCCTCTTCCAAAACATCCTCCGAGATGGACATAAAAATATTTTGTTCCTTAAACTTGTGGCCCGAAAAATATTTGTCATCACAATTATAACAAAGGCCTTTGAGTTGGCGTTTAGCCATTTTAGCCCTAGTCAATTTTTGGATCTTTAGTGGAGCAGAGGGAGTAGTGGGGTTTATTGGTTTAGTGCAAGGAATAAAGGAGGGTTTCCGGTTTTGAGAAGATACAACTTGTTTTGATTCTTTCGCTCTTTTAGTAGCCTCTACCCAACTCTGAGGTTGAGCCATGAGAACATGGGCACGAATCTCATCCTTGAGGCCACTGATAAAACATTCTCGGAAAAAGGAATCAGACATGCCCTCTGTCCGAAAAGCCAAGCACTCAAAAGCATCTCTAAAGTCTTCCACTATTTCAGATTGTTTTAACTTTTTCAAACATCCTAAATGGTTGGTGTCAGTGTCAAAGCATTCATAAAGCTCTGCCACAAAGTGTGTCCAATCAATATACCCTTGACGAGAATTTTTTCTCCATTTCCACCATTCCCAACGTTCTTGATCTAGACGGAGAACACCATACTGGAGTTTGGAAAAGTCATATGTAATTTCGTATAAAGAGAAATAATGTTCCATTTGGGTTACCGAACCAGTGGGATCCGAGCCATCAAATTTGGTCACATCCACCCACGGAAGGTGTAGGACACACTGAAAGTAATACTCGGCCAAATAGTAGTACTCGGCCAGATATCCAATTTTGTTGAAAAATGATATGTATGAATGTGATAAGGGCGAAGAGATAAATCCAATGGAATAGGTCTCAAGTAATGGTGCAAAAATTTCCAGACTTTTTTTTTTTTTTTACACTCCTGTCTGAAGAATAATGTAGTGATGAAATAACCAAATGCTTAACCAGGAAGAAATGTGTAGTGATTCGGCAACTCGAAAACAGTTGCGTGCCAATAGATCTTGTTTGTTTTAAGGCTTTTTGTTTCCGTCTCCAAGGGTTAGGTATTCAAGGGTTCTACAGAAAAGGGTTTTCCCAGTGCTATATCTCTCTGATATATGTGTGGGGTCCAAAAGTAGTACTCGGCCAAATATCTCAGGGAACTAACTAAGGAGGCTAGACTGTGCCCTTAGACGTACTACCTGACTACCCAGGTACTAGAGAGTATCTTCCCGAGTGTTGTTCTCAGTGGCACTATAGAATTCAGGCGGTTAATCAGTTTATCTAAAGAGGGCTTCGAGAAATCTAGGTTGATCTGTACACAAGTTTTGTCGGATGCACTACCACTCGAAGGGGTACCAACAAGGGTTACAAGGGTGGCCAACAGATGTGCGCTTAAGAACCACTTGTATTTCCTACATGTAAGAATCCCTCAACCACGGGTTTATGCATGTAACGGAAGATCTTTGTGGCTTAAAGATGTCAGAATACGTCTCTACCCTGAAAAAGAATTAACCAACAATTTTCTTCCAAGGAAAGAAATCTGATACCACTTGTAATATTCCAGATATAAAAAGTATGCAGAACAGAAATAAAATGCTAGAAATGATAGATAAACAACAATATAACTAGAATAACACCACAATAATACTGAAATGATAACAAAATAACACAAGAAAGAGCACTTCGATTACTGAGCACAATGTTCATGAGCCTCTTCGAGTGGGCAACCTCTAGTCGAGCAGAGATCTATTACAATAATATCCAAGCTAGGTTTTTCATACCCTTGACTCCTATTTATACTAAATATGTCTATCAATAGAACCATCTAGAGGAATATCCTTCTAGAAGCAGAATCTTCTATTAGGTCTTCTTACATTCGACTTTATCTACTTTATTGTAAGGCCTTATTAATATTGACCTTTATTACATCAGAATACATTGTTCTACCTATGTGAGGGGTTAGGTCCCTAACAGTGTTAGTACATGGTTGTAACCCAATGAGACATTCATGGATATAGAATATATTTTTGGATCTGAATCCATTATTAGGTATCTTAATTTTTTTATAAATAGGAGTGCCTCCTCCTTTGCAGAGGCAAGACTCTTGGAGCATTGTGTCCAACTTATGATGGAATAGAATAAATCTTCTTTTCACATAAATTTCCATTCTTTAGTTTTAGATATGAAAGGATTTAATTTAGTGTATGATGTTATGGAATAGTTTGTTACTTTGTTCTTAGGATAATTGAGCTCACTCCAAATAAATCAGGGAATCATTTTATTTCATTATATATAGTTGTGAATATTGGCATGTATATATGTTTCTTTTTTTCTGTAAATATGTCAATAGATTTATATTCTAGGTTATAATCTTGATTGTTGATAGGTCTTGTGGAAAATTATGAAGGGACCTCTTGTAAGGGAGCTTAACAATTTCTTTCCTACAACAACTAAGTCTTGTTAATATATTCTAGGTTTCCTTGCTTTCAAAATTTTCAATGCAAGTGTGTTTAATTCATGCAAGTGTGTTTAAAACCCTCTTTTCAAATCCTTTAATTTCATATGATGATATAATACAGTTGCAAGGAGCTACATTCATTGTAGCATATTTCACCTTGCAACATGATCTTCTACCATTGGAGCAATGAAAACTTAGGATTGAAAGAGTTAGGATTTACTTTTTGATTGAGTTTACTTAGCTTAGAATTAGTTGCCTACTCCTGCATATAGTTTTACAGCATCATCACAAGCTTACAAGCATCCAGATTGATAAATTTAATGTCTAATTTATCTGAAGTCCCAGAAAGAAGGATAGTTCTCCAAGTAATGACATTTCAAATTCATTCTGCATATCTTTTGCAAATTTATGGCTTAACCTGTCATCATCACTACCAAAAATAATATCATCAACATAAACTTCAATTAATAAAATATTACCTTGAATTACCTTGATGTAGAGTTTGTCATCTGCACTTCCTTTTTTGAACCCTTCCTGCTGCAAATACTTATCCAGTCTAGAGTACCATGCTCTAGGAGTCTGTTTTAGACCATACAAGCCCTTATTTAATGTACACACATAATCTATGTTTTCTGACAACTGAAATCCTTCTGGTTGTTCAATGTAGACTTCTTCTTGAAGTTCCTCATTCAAAAAAGTTGATTTTACATCGATTTGATACATTTTAATATTTTTGGAGGATGCATAAGCTAAAAGAAAACATATTGCTTCCATTCTGGCAACTAGGGCAAATGTCTCTTCAAATTTGATTTCTTCAACTTGTGCATATTCTTTACATACCAATCTAGCTTTGTTCCTTGTAACCTATCCATATTCATTCAATTTATTCATGAAGACCCACTTTGTGTCGATCACATTCTTATTCTTTGGTCTTGGAACCAGTTCCCAAGTATCATTTTTCTCTATTTGATCCAATTCTTCATCCATGGCCTTATTCCAAGATTCATCTGTGTTGGATTCTTTAAAACAGTTTGGTTCAATTGTAGATAAGAGTGCTAGGTGTGTTTGTTTTGGTGAATGAATTCTTCTTCTAGTCTCAATTCCTCCATCTTTTTTTTCGATAATCTGATCTGAAGGATGATTCTTATGTACTCATTTACTGGGTGTCTTTGGAGACACTTGCTGAAATTGCTCTTCTTCTTTTGTCCAATTCTCTTTATCTTCCTCTTATACTTCCTTTTCATCTTTTGCTTCTTCTTCTAAGGGTTGTTTCATTGATTCATTTTCTTCCTTTGATTATGGTCTGCCTGTTTCATCAATTGTTATGTTGATTCTTTCCACAACTTTGTTCAATCTTAGATTGTAACACTTGTATGCTTTCCTTGTACTTGAGTAACCAACAAGTATTCCTTTGTCCACACAAGATTCAAACTTTCCCATTACTCCATATTCTCTTTTGATATAGCATTTGCTTCCAAAAACTATGAAGTATTTTACATTTGTTGGTCTTCCTTTCCATAGTTCGGAAGGAGTTTTGTCAGTGTTGTTTCTGAACGTTACTCTGTTTTGAATGTGAATTGTTGTATGCACTGCCTATGTCCAAAAAATATATGTAAGTTTTTAGTCCATTAACATTTTTTGAGCAATTTCTTTTACTGTCCTGTTCTTTCTTTCAACAACTCCATTCTATTGAGGTGTCCTAACAATGGAGAATTGCCTTTTTATTCCATGATTTTTGCAATAGTCCATATATTCCTTTGAGGTGAACTCTCCTCCATTATCAGATCTCAAGCATTTAATTTTTGAATCCATTTCATTTTCAACCATTTCTTTGTAGATCTTAAAGTTTTCAAAAGCTTATAACTTATTGTTGAGAAAGAAAACTGCACTCATTCTTGTATAATAATAAACTAATAACATGAAGTATTTCTCACCTTTTAAGCCCTTTGTTTTAGTTGGTCCAACTAGATCAGTATGCACAATTTCCAGTGATATTATCATTGAATATTCCTTTGACTTAAACCTGGTCTTTGTTTGCTTTTGTTGTTGACAATGTTTGCATAAAGTGTTGGTTGGTTTCGTGATCTGGGGAATTTCTTTGACTGATTCTCTTTTGATAACTTTGACAAGGTTATCAAAATGTATGTGCCCATTCTTCTGTGCCATAACCAACTTTCATCTTCCTTTCCTAGACAACACTTTTCATTTCCAATTTCACTTAACACATACATGTTGCTTGAAGTTCTTGCAACTGTAGCGACCAATTTCCCTGAACCTTCTTTTCTTATCTCACACTTTTATGACTTGAAAGCAACTTTATGACCTTCGTCACACATTTGACTCACACTTAGAAGATTATGTTTCATATATTCTACTAGTAGAACATTTTTCTCCTTTTCATTCTTGTTCCCAATTCGGACTGTGCCTTTTCCAATGATTTTGGCTGAATCATCATTTTCGAAGGAGAGTGATCCATCTCTTTCCTTTCGTAATGTAAGAAACTTGTGTCTATCACCTGTCATGTTCTTTGAACATCCACTGTTAACATACCAGCCGCGTTTCTTCTACTTAGTTGTTAGAGCAATTGTGCATTCTTCATTGCTATACTGACCTTGCTTTCTTATCCATGTCGTTTTCTGATGTTCCTGTCTCTGACTGTTGTTATTATTTTGAGGTTCTTTAGGAAGGATTGTTATTCTGCAATCTTTGGCCACATGTCCAAAATTGTTACATTTGTAACATTCCACTTCAGTGCTCAAATATTCAATCCTGTTGTAACTTCTTCTCTGTGTTTCACTAGGTCTTCTTGAATAACCTTTTTGTGTATGACTCTCAGAGTTGTTATTGTTCCTGTTGTTAGCTCTGCAATTCATAGCTTTATGTCCAAAATTATTACATGCATAACATAAACCAAAAAATATAATTTGATACCTGGGAGTTGAAGATATTATGAAAGGGGGTGATCTTATGAATCCTTCTTCTTCTTGAGGGATATCTGACTGTTGTTGATTCTAAAATCTAAATCTTCTTGGTGGAGGAGTGTCCCTGTAATATTCCTTGTATATCTTCCTATCCCCTTTGATTGTTTCTGCATCACGTTTTGGATATGTTTCTTGCTCTATTGTTTTGGAGCTTGATCTCTTTTCTGTATGATTGTATCCAAGTCTGTACTTGTCAAGATGATATTTTTGACTACTGATAATGTCATCCAAAACTTTTGAGCTATTCTGCATATTTTTCTTTTGAATATCCTTTCTTAGTGCGACAATGTCTACTTCAAAGTTTCCAATGATCCTATCCTTTTCTTCTATCTTTTCTTTGAGTGCTTCATCAATTCTTTTATCTTCTTCTATTTGAACCTTCAATTTTGTGATCATTTGTTCTAGTTCTCAAGTATTCTTTTTCTTGTCTAGTTCTGCTTGTAGTTTCTTATTTTTCTTCTTTTCTGTTTTGATAAATTCTATGGCACACATTAATTCTTCTCAATAGTCAACTTATGCTTCTTCATTTTCTTCTTCGACTTCTTCATATTCTTCTTCGACTTCTTCAAATTCTTCTTCAAAGTCTTCTTTGTCAGATTCTTTTACTGCCATGAATAGAACTCTGCATGTCTCAATGTCACTAAATTCATCTTCATCTGATGATGAGATGTCTTCTTTGGTGCATAAGCTTTTCGTGAAAACTTTCTTTGTAGTTCTTTTTCCTTTTATATGTGTGTTTACCTTTTGAGTAACCTTCATCATTTCTCTTTTTCTTATGAGGACATTTGTTAGCAAAATGACCAATACCATCACAATTAAAACAAATTAAAGGAAACTTACCTCTATACCTACCATCGGTTCCCTTGTTCAGTATTTTGACGAAGTTGGCCACTTCTTCATCATCTGTCGAGACATCATTGTTGTTGTTATATTCTTCTTGTTCCCTTTTCTTTTTCTTTGATCTTTTGAATTATTTGAAGGATGTTTCTTTTACATCTGGATTTTCCTGTTCAGTTCTCATTTCATATGTTGTGAAGATTCCATGTAGTTTGTCTATTCTTATTGAGTTTAGATCCGATCTTTCTTCTAGTGCTTATATCTTAGGGTTAAATCGCATAGGAAGAGATCTTAGTAACTTTTGAACAATTACAAATTCTTCGATTTCTTCTCCCAATCCTATGATTGCATTCATTGTTTCATCGACTCGTAAGAAGTAGGTTGCAATCCTTCATTTTTAGTTGTTCGAACTGACCTCTGTAAGTTTGAATATTTGTTGCTTTGACTTTTGTATCTCCTTCATAAATATTTTGAAGCTTGTCCCAAATATCTTTAGCGGATTTACAATGTGAAACTTTGGTGAATATTGTATCACTGAGACAATTCAAAAGTGCATTTTGGCTGTGGAATTATTCTCACTGAGTTTCATTGCTTTGTGATTTGTTGGTGGAACTATTGGTGCTATGTATCCATCTACAATTGATTTCCAAACTTGAAATCCCTGTGCCTGTATATATGTCTTCATTCTTATGCTCCAAAAAACATAATTTTGTCCATCAAACTGTGGTATTCCATTTTTATACAAGTTGGTAATCTCCATGATCTACCTTTTAGTGGTTAAACTGATTTTTGAAGCAACCTGCTCTGATACGAATTGTCGGATTACTGAGAGGGGGGGTGAATTAGTAATAGCGTAATTATAATCCTTTTTCTTCAAATAATCCAAGTGTTATATAAATGTAGAATTATTATCCAATAATGAGAAATAATAAATGAACAATCACACACATACACAATACACCAGTTTTTTATGTGGAAACCCAAATCAGGAGAAAACCATGAAATTATTTTTCTTATATGTCTTGAAGAATTACATTCATTGGAAGCACCAACTTCCTTTGTTTTCCAGTTGCAACTGGAAGGAGGCTCCAACCCCCTAGTTTCTCAGGCTACAACCTGAGGGAAGATCAAACTCCCTGATTCTCTAGCTACAAACAAAAGGAGGATACAACCCCCTATATTATCCAGCTACAACCGGAATGTGGCTACAACCACCTATCCTTGCCCCATCGAATGACCCTGAAGTAGAAGTAGAATGATGGAACCACTGTCACACTATCACTATGAGATATACCATTGTAAACCTGTACCAATAAACCTGAACCATGCATCAACATGTGCCTCAACCTATAATCAACCTATACTATAAACAAGTGCATCAACCATGTACCAACCTGTACCATAAACAAGTGCATCAACCATGCACCAACCTGTACCAAACAATATATAATCAAAATGTACCATAAACAAGTGCAACCAAACATGTACCAAGTATGTACCAATCATGTGTCAACTACTCATAAATTATGACTCATCAATATGTACCAACATCATCAAATATACACCTCATGTATGTGCCAACTCATCAACTACTTGTCTCAACCATGTACCCAACTTGTACCTCAACCAAAATCCGTCATCAATTTCATCATCCAAATATGATTTATAACTCTGTAATAGACCTGGTGTATATGATCACATACCTGCAAACCTTCTTTAACTATAAACAACAAGATACTAGCATTTACATCAAACTTTTCTTTAGTCTCACATGACTAGTTTTGGATTAGTCAACAACCCTAACCTGAAATAGTCATAACTTTGTACCTGTAATGAATAAAGATCTGAAACTGATACAAAATGTTCTTTAGTGTGTTTTATACAACTCCTCCAGGTGTCACTACTTGTAATCTCTCACAAAAGTAGTTATAGCAAAAATGGCATACTTTGCTGAATTCTGGCTTATTCTAGAGAGAAACCTTGTAGAGCGTGCCCTGCACGAAATATTTCTTGAATTGATATGAAGCTGTTCACAACATACTAAAGACTGTACTCTAACAAAAAAAATTGTTCTTACTAAATTTGGATCTTTTATGAATAATTTATGATGTTTTTACCCAAAACACCTATTTTTGACTAGCTTCAGGACTAGCCACAAACCCTATTTTCCATGGAGTGTAACTTAGAAAGCATCATCAAAAGAATTTATCCTTCCTTGAATTTCAGCCTTCTTTTCTTCACCTTCCCTAAAACATTTGACTTAGATATCCTTTGGTTACCTCAGACACCTATAGGTATTCAATATGCTCAAGTGTGTCTAAAATGAGAGAGCCTCGCCTCTGATTTATACTCTCCAAGTAGCTTCCTTAAAAACATATTCTAGTTCACTTTGCCCACTTTCCTTATTTTAGGGTTAACCCACTTCTAATTTCTTCATTATATTTATTATTTAAATAATTTATTTTGTATTCACTTTGAATTATAATACACTCATCAATTCAATTTATTATTTACCTTCTAAAATCTCTTAAACCACTTTGACTACTTTGACCTTTTGGGGCTTCTAGATGACATAAGAGGGTCTTCCAACTTCGTAAGGCCATAACTCTCAAACCGTGAGGAGTTATGTGACATTCCACATACCACCAGAAATGGAATGTAAGGTAGCTAGAGAGGTAGTGGGGGGGGCCAGAAGGCCCATAGTGATAATAGTGGAGGTCATTCAATGTAAGGTGGACTAGGTCCACTATATTATTAAATAAGGCCCACTATGGTAGTTAGATATAATAAATGTAAGAGGACTTCTTAGAAGGTTCTACTTC
>ML840696.1:0-25130 GCA_009831015.1 Picea engelmannii | reverse complement strand
ATATAATAAATGTAAGAGGACTTCTTAGAAGGTTCTACTTCTAGAAGATTCCTCCTCTAGAATGTTCTTAGGTGATGGTAGCACTATATAAAGGGGTTCAAGCAATGTAATGAGACATGAAGATAAATATTGTATTGTGGAGCAGTAGCTCAATAGGAGGATGCCCCCTCGAAGAGGCAAGTGAACAGGAGAGGATTCCTTCCATAATAGGATCCATTGTATGGTGTTGCCCTACCTCAAGGGTTTGATGGTAATAAAGGAGATTTTGCATATTGTTCTTGTATATCTATTGTGGTGCTTTTGTATTCAGTATTCAGATTCTTAACATGGAATGACATGTACCATCCATATAGAATAGTATTATCTATAAATATATCAAAATGTATACCATTATCCATCAAACAAACTTGGGTCCATTACCCAAACCTAGGTTCTCCAACTTCTCATGGCCATAACTCTCTAACCGTGAGGAGTTATGTGACGTTCCACATACCACCAGAAATGGTATGACAAACACTATTCATATAGGATAGTTTCAATGAAAAATTCATTGACCTTCATCTCATTATTCCACAAATAAGTCTGGGTTCTCTAACCATACTTCTAAGATAACTCAATCTGCAGAGCGTCTTCCCATGAGGGATTTCACCATAAAGGGACTGCTTTGGAGTTCATCCATTTATAATTATTATCAACCATGTCAAGACAATAATGATTCATCTTTACATCAAACAATATTGGGTCCATTACCCAACCTTTTTTCTATGGGGCTTTCTTCAAGGGTTGACATCAATGACAACCAACTTTAATCAACAGAAAGGTCGTGGTTCTTTTCAGAGATGCATGAAATATTCCTTGAAGCTATCCAAGAAGATCTATTTCAACACATTAATTGGTCAGGTGATACGTAATATCAAACCCAACGAAAAGTTAGGAATAAAGTTGAGAAATAGAGGAATAACAAATATGCACAACTAGGTCGAAAGAATTCTCAGAGATAATATTTCAAAACAAGGCACTAAAGATCAGATGTCTCTCGAAAAAATAAAAGAAGCATTCTACATCGAATTGCATGACGGATTTTTCTAAACAGCTCTGATACTTCTTCATAAATTCCTCCTAGACAAGGAAGTCAGTGACATCGTTGAATACCAACCAATATTAGGCACATCGTTACCAAATAGAAGCTTCCAAGAAAGAGACGAAAACTATGAAGCATTTCTTGACACAAAGTGCAAAGATACAAGAGAAGCTTGGCATTAATTCTTGAAGAAATAAATATGGCCAACACTCCTAACTTAGAGTAAGTCGGTTCAGAAATGGGGGTTAGTTGAAACTGTGAGATGTCATAAAACAAGAAGTAGTGTTTCCAAATACTAAATTTCGTCAAGAGGGAAGCAAGACCATAAACAATCTATGGATATCCATAAAATAGAACATGATAAAAGACAACAGAAAAGAGAAGAACTTTGTAACTAGTGGAACAACAAAATTTCGAATAGAAAGATGTCCAAGGAGGGTCATCTTGAAAAAGAGAGTGAGCATTCAGAGTTAGACAGAGATCGACTAGAGTTTGAAACAAAAAAATCGAGAGCGACACTTGACAAAAGTAGTGACGCACAACTGAACATCCATCAATCGATCGATGGATCAGGAAGTAAGGATTACGAAGAATCTGTACCATCTTTACATACTTCTCCTGCACTGGAAACTAGTCCATGGATAAGATAATTTCTCTAACAAAGGTTGCATATCGAAGATCAATCTAAAATATTATGGTACAGAACGAACGGCTAGGGAAACCTATAGGATGCATTGATTATCAAGCTAGAGAAAAATGAAGTTGAAAATATGATTATCAAAATCAAGGATCTCACGAACTCGACCACCCTTCCACATATAATCTCGAGAGAATAAATTAACTATAGTCTGGAAGCGATGCAACCTTTGGAATGACAATTAGTCAAATATAAAGATAAAAGTTCTGAAACTAAGGATGTGTTTTCTACACTCAGGAAGAAACAAATATTCCTTGAGTACCATCCATTATTGGATGCAATCAAAAACCAACCAGAAGATTCAAAAACTCATTCAAAAGCAATAGTGACTCAAATACCAAGAAAATCAAGCATTCCTACCAAGAAAATCAAAATGGGATTCAACCACATCCTGATTTATGAAGGAGAGTAGGACCCAAAGCTCCATTGGTTTTAAAGTGAAAAGTTTTGGGATGAAACTAATATTAAAGAAAAATATAATAAAATGGCTCAATTTGGAGCTGCGTCGCACCACCATGCCTTAACATGGTTCATTAACTACAAGAAAAATCAAACTTTTTCAAAAGAAAAAATAAAGAATATATTTTTAACATTCTTTAAAATTCAGGACATCACACATCTAGCAGCCCAAAAGTTAAAGTAAATCAAACAAAGATCAATTGAGTCGATAAGAGAATATCATAAGAGATTCAAATATCTCCTAAGTCAAATCTTGATGATGATCGATCAGAACTTGTTGGTCCAGTGGTATGTAGATGGTCTACCTCCAAGAATCCATTCTCCGCTATGCTTATATGAGATAACCAATTTTTAAGACACACTACAGAAGCCACAATGAATCAATTCAGATGATGATAGCTCATAGACTTCCTTGACGACAGAGAGACTTGAGGAAAAAATAGAGCATTTGCAACTAAAAATAAAAAATATATCTATACGACAAAATGAAGTATGGTGCACCACATGCATCGAGGAAAGACATACAAAGGATAATTGCCCCCTAAATGAACACACACAAACAATAGACATCTACCAAATACAAGATCAAAAATACTATAATATATGTGAATTCCTAATTGGTCATAGTATACAAGATTGTCCACATAATCTAAAAAGCATGAAATGGTGACACATATGTGAAGCTTTTGATCATTGAACATCCAAATTCCATCTAAATGATCAAAATTAGAATAATATATGAATAATATACCACATAGAAACCACCGATCAAACAAAAAACTATGGTCGAAGAGATTATTACTACGATGGTTGTGGTCAAGGTCAAGGAGGCCGAAGTGGATTTGGTGGTCGAGGTCGATTTTGAGGACGACCATATCGTTTTAATTGCTGGAAAAATGATCACGATAGTGAAAATTTCCCTATAAAATACAGAATTGATCTGAAAGTTTGCAATATATGCGGAATTGGAGATCACTCTTTAGAAGACTACCCGATAGTACTCGAAAATATCATACTAAGAAAAAATGGGAATCTTCCACATGCAGTTTCCAAGGAAGAGGTGGGGAACTCCAAAAACTTACATATTGTTACAAGGTCAGGTGCATGATGATATATTCACACTCCACCACAAAATTACCAAAGAAAGAAGGCTAACAACTTCCCAAACCCAGATAAAGACGATCAAATCATGAGAGAAGCCCTTAATTTCTTCAGGAATTCCATAGAAGATCAACAAAACCCAAGAATTCAAAATGAAGACACCATCAAAGAATTTTTGCAGCTCATCAAAGAAAAACATTCGATAGGTAGGTTGTTGGATCTACCCAACATATTGTGAGAATACAAAGATGGTTAGAAACCGACTAAGGATGCAAACAAACTCTCATATAACATCAAATATTATGATCCAAGAGTCGACTTGGAGATTCAGGGAATGATGGTCAATCAGGTGGTCATTGATTTTGGTTCGCAAGTCAATATTCTACCATGAGAAACATGGGTACGAATGGGCTGACCTAGCCTAACACCCACACTGAATTATCTTAAGTTAGTTGATCAAATATTGATAGAACCAATTGGAATATTGAGAAATTTCATCACTCAAATGATGGGAATATTGAGTTTGGTCAAATTCAAAGTGATCGATCTCCTCGAAGGAATTACATCATATGTATCTCTTGTCGGTCAGCCATGGGGTTGATGAATGAAAGAAACTATCTCCCTGGAAAGAGATAGAATTAAATTGAAAGGAAGAGGGAGACAAATAATTATTCCCTTGGATCCAAAGGAAGGAAAGCCATGGATGGAGTCATGGGATTAAGATCAAGAAGCCAGATGCCTATATCATATAAACAAAGAACAAAAATATTATATAGAACTAACCGTAGAAGGAGAAATTTTGAGAGAATCCCCCATGTTGGTTGGACATAATTCCAACTCCTCCTCATACAACTGGAAAATATAAAATTATGAAGAAGATGCAAAATATTGTTGGTCTATCGAAATTATTCCAAATAAACATCTTAAGACATGTTACTCAATCCAGGTTGTACCAAAATTATACAAAAAATTAACTCGACAAAATCCCACTATTATATCGATGGACAATCAAACAAGAAAACCCTTACGGTACAACAAGCAGTATGCCCCTTTGACCCATGTTGAATAAGTGGAAAAGTTAATAGGAGAGAAAGGGAGGATATAGAGCCTTGTGGAAACTTTCACAGGACAAACTTCAATTGGGTGGGAAACACATTCCCCTTGATTACAAACATGGACAACTATGTCGACACATGCTGAAATATTCAGAGACAATAAATTATCCAAAGATCCAAATATTCCCACATTCAAAATCATCTACGATCTATTAGAACACATTCAACGTTGCGAAAGTGAGTGGTGAAAAATAGGATATAAGGATGAAAGGGTATGGCCCCATATGTTTCAGTGTACATTAGACAACATACCAAACAAATGATATAAGATTGAAGAAGCCTACGACCATACATCAAGCTGGGTTGAAATTAAAGAAAAATTTATGCAAGACTTTGAATTCAATCCAAAAGAAGAACACTTAAAAGATGCAACACAACAGATAAAAATATTTGTAGAAAATCCTTCACCAACTATAGAGAAAGAAAAAGCAAATATGTCAGTCGACGGAGGATCAACTTCGACTTACAATTTTTTTTTGGTAGAAAACAAAGAAATCTTGACTACATGGAGGATTGACATGGAGAATATAAAATGGCTAGGACAAAGCTTCCAGAGGAATAAAGGCCACCCAACACTAAAAAATCATGGAATTCAATATTAGTCATAGTCACAGAACACAAAGAAGACTAGGAACAACAGGACTTCCCAAAACAATTTACAAAAATTGAATAAGGAGAACACCACCTCAATGAAGCTAAGCCACTAGATTGGATGGATGTGGAAATCAAAACAAAGGAATTCAACATATCAAATGATGATAGTCAAAAAATGGTAATAGGGGATTATTGGTCCGAAAATCAAACAAATGACATAGTCAATCTACTAAATTAATATCAATAGTTTTTTGCACGTGACTACAAAGATTTGAAATCACTTGTAGAGGAAATGGGTGAATTTAAGATTAAACTTATTCCAGGAGAAAAACAAATGAAAAAAGATCATAAAATTTAGCGCATAAATATAAAATTATCATTCAAAAAGAGATCGAAGGAATGGTACAAGAAATAATTATTTATCCTATCGACAAGGTAGAATGGGCAAGCCCCATGGTGGTGCAATTAAAGAAACATGATCCTAAAAAATTGATAATTTGTGTCGATTTTCGGGGACTCAACAAATAGACTATGAAATATTTGTTTCCCACTCCCTTTGTTGGTGAAATTATTAATGAATTCACTGGTCATGAATTCTATTCATTCACTGATGGGTTCTTAGGATATAACTAGGTGCCAATAGCAAAAGAAGATCAAGAGAAACCAACATTTTTGTCGGAATTTAGATCTTTCTCTTACGAAGTAATGCCTTTTGGACTCAAGAATGTGCCAATAGTTTTTTCAAGAATAGTGGTGAAATAATTTCAAGAGTATATCTTCAAAACCATGGTTGTATACTTCAACGAATAGAAAATACTAATCAAAAATCACATACAATGGATTCGACTTATGCTAGAATTCTACAAACATATTCAACTATAATTAAACATAATGAAATGAATATTTTACACACCTATTGGAATCATGCTAGGAAATGTGGTATTTACAGATGGGGTGGTGCAACACCCCTACATCAACAGGTTCTGCTTGACCTCTCAGTCTAAGGATCGTTCTTAATATCCCCTTGAGCCGAAATGGCTCTACGATTCATAACTGGAATCTTCACACTTGTAACCACAGAAATGAGGCATGAACTCTTACCCACGTGACCAACTAATGTGACCACAACATTTATCTGAAAAGGTATTTTTTGAATCGCGATTTCAGGGGTATTGGCGTGATACAAATCCAACACTCCAGATCCACGAAGCCCTGAAACCCGATGTGGGACCTCTTCCCAGGACCAGATCTAACGGTCCTGTGCCTCCTTCTTGATCGATGACCATGATCACGTCGTGACTTCACATTTTGCAATATTGGGACTGTTTGTGTAATGCAAGCCCAATGCTCCAACTCTGGACTTCCAAAATGTTGAGATCTGAACTCAAGAGTCCAATGAATCTTGTTGATCTAGATCCAATGGATACTATTCCTCTTGGGCTTGTGAGTGCTAAAAGGTTATCATCCTTTTCCTTTCCACTGACCTACTAGATCCAACGACTCACAGAATTTTGGTATTCCTCCCTCCGAGAAGCTCCACCGTCCCTTCAGATTTTCAATGGCTCTAAGACAAAGGACTTGGCATCAATTATTCTGGGTTCAACCTAAGTGATGTGACTTCAACCTTCTTCTTTTCTTCAAATCCATTGAAGTCTCTATCCCTTCTGAGCTTGGATTCTACTGCAAACTCAACAATTCGAAGGGTTCTTTGCACGCACTCCTTGTAGCACTCATGACAACCTTTTCTTATTTGATGTCTTCCTCTTCTGTGCACTCCTTACAATAGAAATACTTCAGCCCCTCACTTGGGTTGGAAAAGTATAAGACTTCAACCTGCCTAGGCACTCCTTGCATGGCTCTATGTTATACTCCCACTTTTGTTGGTATGAGAACAATGGTATCTCTCCTTAGCGTTTCTGAGGTAAAAATTAGAAATTGTCAATGCACACTTTGCGTGACCTTCACTGCACCCGTTGCAGGAATTCTCAGGACGAGAAACAATTGAAACTCATTCTCACCTTCTCAAAGAATTCATACATTTAATCATGAAATCTTACATACACACAACATTGAAACACATGCATAACATAGACCAAAATTAACTATAAACATAACATTCAATAGATGTAAACAGAATTCATAAACACCATGAAATTTGGATCAAAGCTTCCTTATATTAATCCAAGTGCATATGTACATGAGTTCTATAGCATCAACTATCTTCTTATACACTCTTCTACAATCTTTGTTCTTCTATTCTCTTGCTCTATAGATCTTCTCTTACAATGAGAATCATCCTACAATACATGCAAGGGAGGTTTCTAGAGTTTTCCCTCCTACACTCAAAGATATCTAATCGAAATAAAATCTACAACTACTTTACATTTAATACAATAAATACCTCTAATAAACAACTAAGAGAAACCGCTCAAGATCTGTATTACAACTCAAAACATAAATGTGAATGCATCCTTTCAAGATATTACATTAATGTCTTATCCCTTCAAATTCAAAATGATTTTCAAAATGTGCACTGGTGCATATCCAACTGTCCTCCGCTCTTGCACTTGCTTTGCTGGATTGCTTACAATGCTCCTACATCATACTCCTCTGGATGAAAAATTCATGAACTCTTGTTCATGAACTCGTGCACCGTCTGACCATGTTTCTGAATCTTTTCTTCGCTTTCCCAAATGGCATCCTCAATCGGGTGTCCCTTCCATTTGACCAGATACTCAAAATATGTCTTTCTCTAGGTCTTTTTTCTAACTCTCTGATCAATGACCTTTTCCATCTATGGCTTTTCAACTACAGAAAGTTGTTTAACACATTGAATTTCTTTCTGATCTTCTTCTCCTCTAGCTTCATCTGTTCTGTAAGGATACATATCTCCTACATTGAATATGGGTGATATGCCCACACCATCTGACAACTCTATCTCATAATCATTTGCTTCGAATTTCCTTATGATTTTACACGGCCCTATCTTTTTCAACTTTAATTTATTATACGTTCCCCTTGGGAACCTTTATTTTCTTAGGTGTTCTAAGACTAATTCTCCCACTTCGAACCGAAGTTCTCTTCTATGCTAATCTGCTCTGCGCTTATATTCTTGGTTGGAATTTTGGAACCGTTCTTGGATCTTACTATGGAGCTCTTGCATCTCTGCTACAAAGTCTTCTGCTCCAGCACTTCTGAACTCACTCTACTCTAAGTCTCTCAACTCAGACACTCTCCTTGGCTGCATTCCATACATTATCTAGAATGGGCTCTATCCTATGCTCCTATTCGATGAATCATTATATGCAAATTCCACTTGTGGTAGAATCTGATCCCACTGACTGTGATATTCAACTACTAAACTCCTCAAAAATTCCCCTAAACTTCGATTTACTACCTCAGTATGTTAGTCCTTCTAAGGGTGATATGCTGAGCTAAAAGATAAATTAGTCCCCAACTTCTTCCACAGTGTCCTCCAGAAATGACCAACAAATTTGGTATCCCTGTCTGAATCAATACTCTTGGGTAAGCCATGAAGTCGAACAACTTCTTTGAAAAACATATTTGCAATGTGTGTTGCATCACTGGTTTTATGACATGGAATGAAATATGTCATTTTTGAGAATTCATCGACTACCACAAATATGGAATCACAACCTCTCTATGTCCTTGGCAGTCCTAAAACAAAATCCATGCTTACCACATCCCACGACCTCTTTGGTACCGGAAATGGTTGATATAATCATGTATTTTGTCTCTTCCCCTTTTGGTGCTGACAAATTCGACATTTGTTGACAAATTTCTTGACATTTGTCCTCATCCTTGGCCAATAATATAGATTGTTTAGTTGCGTGAACGTTTTGTCATAGACAAAATGTCCAACCAATCCTCCACTATGTTTTTCTTTCAGAAGATTCTCCCTGATATAACTCTTCGGGATACACAACTAATTTCCTTTGAATAGTAATCCATATTGGATTAAGTATTCATCCATTGGATTATGTCTCTCAAAATAGGATTCTCACATGCTTCATAAGTGTCCCTAAAATCTGAATCATCCCTGTACATATCATTAAGGTTATCAAACTGTAAGGTCTTCACACAAAAATCCTGCAGAATCAAACATTTCCTGCTCAATACATCAACAACCTTATTAGCAGTTCCATAAATTTTATTTATAACAAAAGTAAAGTTTGCATAAATTCAACCCATTTCACATGTTTCTGGTTTAGTGTTTCCTATCTAGTTATGAATTGTAAAGCATGGTTGTCGCTATACAAGACAAAATCTTTTGGAACCAAGTAGTGCCTTCATTTTTTCATCCCCTGTATGACTGCATAAAAATATTTATCATACATGGCATATTTCATCTTGGCATCGTTCAACTTCTCACTGAAGTATGCAATTGGTCTATTGTCTTGTCTTAATACTTCTCCAATTGCAAACCCACTTGCGTCACATCTCACTTCAAATGTCTTACCAAAGTCTGGTAGAACTTGAACTGGTTGTTCGGTTATCTTCTCCTTCAATAGCTTAAAAATGTTCTCTTCTTCCCCTATCCAATGAAAAGATTTATGTCTTTTCTTGACTGTGTCCATCATTCGCGCAAAAATTCCACTAAAATTTTTGATGAACTTCCTGTAAAAACTAGCTATTCCATGGAAGCTTCTAACTTCAAAGGTATTTCTTGGTGATGGCCATTCTTTGATTTCTTTTACCTTCTTAGGATCCATCTTCAACTCATTTGAAGAGATCACAAAACCCAAATAAATGAGTTATTTCTTCATGAAAGATGACTTCTTCATATTTATCAACAACTTCTCTTCTTGCAACCTCCTCATTACTAGATTTAGGTGTTTCATATGTTCTTCTTCAGTCTTACTGAAGACCAGTATATCATCAAGATACACAATTACAAACTTCCCATTGAAATATTTCAAGACTTCATTCATTAACCTCATGAAAGTACTTGGCACATTCATCAAACCAAACGACATGACAAGCCATTCATAGAATCCTTCATTCATCTTGAATTTTGTCTTCCATTCATCGCCTCCCCTCATTCTTATTTGATGATATCCTCTTTTCAAATCAATCTTTGAAAAAAAAAATTCTCCACTCAAGCAATCCATCAAGTCATCCATCCTCGGTAAAGGGATTCTGTACCTGATGGTGATTTTGTTTATAGCCCTCGAGGCTATACACATTCTCCATCCACCATCCTTCTTTGGACTTAACATTGTTGGTACAATGCATCGACTCAAGATTTCTCTTATCAACCCCTTTTCCATCAAACCCTGGACTTGCTTCTTAACCTCTTCATTCTCCTGCGGCGTCAATCTGTATGTTTTTTTTCTCAGTAAACTTTCTTCTGGTATAAGGTCAATTTGATGGCTTTTACTTATGATGGGTGGCAACGAACAAGGTAAATCATCCACCACTATATCAACAGAATTCTCCAACATTTTTTGAATTTCCTCCAGTAGATCATCTATCAAGGTACTAGTTAAAATGACTCTAGGTTTCCTTACCATAGCAAACTGCATGTCTTCTTCTTTCCTGACTTCACCAAGAAGTTCCTTCCCACTCATGAGAACTATAGTGTTGTTTTCTTCTTCTTTCACCTTCTTGTCTTCTATTGGCAGCGACATATGTGTCCTACCATTCTTCTCCAAGGTGTATGTGTTCTTTCTCCCATCATGAACAACATTTATGTCATATTTCCACGGTATTCCCAACAAAATATGTCAAAAATCCATGGGAATAACATCACACAAAATCTCATCTCTATATCCCCCTATCTTAAATTCAACTAAACATTGTTTAGTGAGAGTTGCCTGATGTCCTTTTTGCAACCACGAGACTTTGTATGGGCTCGGATGTGCAACTATCTCCAATTCCAGCTTCTCCACCATTTCTGTGGATACTAGATTATTTGTGCTTCTACTGTCCACAATTACCTTGCATACCCTATCCCTGGTCTTGGAAGAAGTTCTAAACATAATATTTCTTCGGACTAGATTCTCTGCCTCCTTCTCTGGTTTCAAGAGAATTTTCCTCATCATTAAGGATCTTCCGCGTTCTGCATCTTCTCCCTCAACATTTTGCCTTTGCGCTTCTGAAATGTGAGCTTTGCCTCCTCCATGTATTTCTCTATCAAGACATTTAATATATTTGTGTCCAATCTTTCCACAAAAGAAACACTTTATCTCACCTCCTCTGCCTTCGCCTCTTCCTCTTGCTCGTGAAAAAATGTTCTTGTCATTATACTGTTGTCTCTATGAGCTTCCTCCTCTTTCTAGTTTATTATGAGGTTTTTTTTCTTCATCCTTGGGATTTTGCACTCTGTCCTAGGAAATTGCTTTGCCTCTGCTCTGAGTTCTACCTCTACCCCTTTGACCTTGCTTTTGAGCCAACTTTTCTTCTGCCTTCAGAGAAATCTGATAAGCATCTTCCACATTTCTGATTATCACCATGCTCATCTCATACTGAATGTCATATCTTAGAGCATTCATGTATCTGGCGACCTTTTCATCATCACTCTCGTGATGACCTTATCTGATATTCAGTCAGTAAAAATCTTTAGTTTATTCATTCACTATCATCCCCTTCTGTCTCAAATTATGCATTCTTCTAAACAGGTTAATTTGATAGTCTCTGGGTATAAAATTGGCCTTCATTTTTGCTACTATCCTATCCCATCTTTTGATTTTAGTTTTTCCCTTGCAACACCTATCAGCCTGCAGTTCATCCCACCATAGTGTTGCATGCCCTTTCAGTCTAGTGAAAACATGTTTTACTTTCCTATCTTCTTCGATATATTCATAATTGAAGTATTTATCCAGAGCTCTAAACCAATATAGAATCTCCTCAACATCTAGGTTTCCTTCATACATTGGAATGCCCATTTTTTCTTTGGCCCCTATTCTTGCAACAACTCTAAATAGACATTCTTCTGCAGTGCCTTCGGCTACAACTTCTTCTTTGGATCTAGCCTCATTTTCACTTTCATCTTCACTGACATCTCTTATATCAGTAGCTCATCTCTGTGATATCTCCATAGCATCTAATCAAGCACAAAGTTCTCTCATTTCCCTTTCCATGGCTAGATAGGGAATTGGTCTGTCTTGACATCTTCTGGGCAACATTGTTCAAATCTTCTCTTTACTACATAGATTCAAAATATGTTCTCTGATACCACCTGGTGCAACACCCCTATCTCGGCAGGTTCTTCTTGACCTTCTGGTCTAAGGATCGTCCGTAATCTCCCCTTGAGCTGATATGGCTCTTTGATTCCCAACTAGAATATTCACACTTGTAACCACAGGTCCTTCTTAGGAGCTACACCTGTGAAAACAAGCACTAGGTGTGAATTCTTATCCACGTGACCAACCAATGTGACCACAACCTTTATCCAAAAAGGTATTTCATGAATCACGATTTCAGGGGTATTGGTGTGATACAAATCCAACACTCCACATCCCCAAAACTATGAAACCTAATGTGGGACCTCTCCCCAAGACCATATCTGACGTTCTTGTTCCTCCTCCTCGATCGACGACCATGATCGTGTCACATATTTGTGTTTTGTGATACTTTTTGTGTAACGTAAGCCTAATGCTCCAACTCTGGACTTCTGAAATGCCGAGATCTGAACTCAAGAGACCAATGAATCCCATTGATCCAGATCCAACAGATACTATTCCTCATGGTCTTGTGAATGCTAAAAGGTTATCAACCTTTTCCTTTCCGCTAACCTACTAGATCAAATGGCTCATGGAATTTTGGTATTCCTCCCTTCGAGAAGCTCCACCGTTCATTCAGATTTTCCATGGATCCAAGCCAAAGGAATTAGTTTCAATTCTTCTAGGGTCAACCTTTGTGAGGTGACTTCAACCTTCTTCTTTTCTTAGAATCCCTTGAAGTCTCTATCCCTTATGAGCTTGGCTTCTATTGAAAAGTCAATAATTCCAAGGGTTCTTTGCACACACTCCTTGTGGTACTCATGATAACCTCAGGTTATCTGACGTCTTCCTCTTCTGTGCACTCCTTGAAAGAGAAATCCTTTAGTCCCTCACTTGGTTTGGAAAATTATAAGACTTCAACCTGCTTGTGCACTCCTTGCACGACTTTGTGCTATAATCACACTTCTGCTGGTATGAGAACAATAGTATCTCTCTTGAGATTTTATGAGGTAAAACTCACAAACTGTCAACGCACACTTTGCGTGACCTTCACTGCACCCCTTGTAGGAATTCCCATGACAAGAAACAATTGAAACTCATTCTCTCCCTCTCAAAGACTTCATACATTCAATCATCAAATCATACATACACACAACATTGAAACAAATGCATAACAGAGACCAAAATTAACTGTAAACATACCATTCAATAGATGTAAAAAGAATTCATAAACACCATGAAATTTGGATCAAAGCTTCCTTATATTAATCCAAGTGCATCTGTACATGAGTTCTATAACATCATCTATGTTCTTATACACTCTTCTACAATATTTGTTCTTCTATTTTCTTTCTCTACAACTCTTCTCTTACAATGAGAATCATCCTACAATACATGTGATGGATATTTCTAGAGTTTTCCCTCCTACACTCTAAGCTATCTAATCGAAATAAAAGCTACAACTACTTTACATTTAATACAATAAATTCCTCCAACAAATAGATGAGAGAAACTGCTCAATATCTATATTACAACTCAAAACATAAATGTGAATGCATCCTTTCAAGATATTACATTAATGTCTTATCCCTTACAATTCAAAATGCTTTTCAAAATGTGCATTGGTGCATATCCAACTATCCTCCGCTCTTGTGCTTGCTTTGCTGGCTTGCTTACGATTCTCCTGCATAATGGGGTAAAGGTCGACATGGCTAAGATTAAGATTATCCTTAATCTAAAACCACCCATGAATAAAAAACAATTCAAAATTCTACTAGGTCATATTGGTTATTATAGGAATTTTATACACCCCTACTCAGACATCACCTTCCCAATGGATGAGATTTTACGAAAATATGTTGAATTCAAATGGAGCCAAGACTGCCAAAAATCCTTGGAATTTTTAAAGAAGAAGTTGGTTGAAGCACCCATTCTCAAATTTCCAGACTGTTTGAGATAATTTCATGTCCATGTCGATGCGTCCATTGTAGTTGTCGAGTCAACTTTATCTCAGCCATACAATGACACAATGGATCACCCAAATGCATATGCAACTTGGAAACTTAATAAATCATAAAGAAACTATTCAAATATGGAAAGGGAATCCCTATCAATGAATTTTTCTCTACAAAAGTTCTGTCCCTATGTACTTGCAAATCCCTTTACATTTTTTACAAACCATCAAGCATTGAAATTATTGGTCAATAAACCATTTCATCAACGAAATATTTTTTGTTGGTTACTATTATTTTAGGATTTTGAGTTCAACATAATCATACGTCCAAGGAAAAATAATGTCCAGCCTGATCACCTTTCACAACTAGAAACAAGAGAAGATATGACATGAATTTACGTTGACCTTCTAGATGCACACTTATTTATAGTTGAAGTTGCCCCTAAATATTTAGAAGATATTTCCAATTTCTTAGAAAAAGGAAAGGCCCTCGAGGACCTCCCAACAAATAGAAATAAAGTTTATCCATGAAATATGCATCATTCACAATCATTAACATATACTTATACAAAATGTGAATGGATGACATTTTAAGAAGATGTGTGATAGAACATGAGCAGGAGGATATAATCATTGAAGCCCATGTAGGAGACTTCGGAGCAAATTTCCAGTCTGACACAACATATAGAAAGGTACTACAATAAGGCCTGTGGTGGCCAACTTTTCGTAACTACTAGCGGGATCAAGTAAAAAAATGTGATAGTTGTCAGAGGCTTGGATGACCTTTGTGGAAAAAAAAATTCCACTAAGTTCAACTTTGACTTCAGACTACGTGGAGCATCCTGTGCTTTCTTCTCTATTCCTCCTTGCTGTGTGCAAATTGTCTTTTCTGTATCGGGTACCTAGTTTCAATTGTACCTGGTACCTAGACCCTTCTTCTTTTCTTTTATTGAGAGTTGTGAGGTAGTTGGTTGTCCTAGTACAATTTCAACCTGCTCCCATTTACTAAACCTTTTCTCCATTCTCCATTGAGAGTCTTCAACTACGCATATCCTCCTTTTGTAACATAGGCAATCTTGTATGTCCCAAGCCAATGTGTCCTGAAATTCTTTGGATGCTTCATGAACTTGTTGTCGTATACCAGCACCGAATCTCCTTGTTTGAATGTTTTCCTCTTGATATGCCTATCATGGTAGGCCTTCTCTCGTCCTTTTGTACCTGCTGATGAAATCCTGCAATAAACCTGTCTTCCTCTAGTTCTACCAACTGCTCGAGCCTCTCTTGAACAACGCAAGGGTCATCCATATCTATAAATGTTGCAATTCTTAAGCTAGGAACTAAATATTCCATAGGTACCACTGCTTCTAGGCCATAAAATAGCTTAAAAGGAGTTTGCAGTGTAATTGTTTTTGCAAGTAGTTCGATATGCCCATAGTACTGTTGGCACTCTCAAATCCCAATTATCTTTGTTCACACTACAAATCTTTGTCAACGGTGTCTCCAAGATATTATTGAAAGCTTCGATTGTACCATTCGCTTGTGGGTGGTATGGCATGCTCTTCTGATGATGGACTTCAAATTCCTGAGTTAAGGCTTCAATAGTATTATTAATAAAATTAGTACCTTGATCGCTCATAAGGATCTTTGGGCATCCAAATCTAGTTATGATATCATCAAATATGAACTGTGTAGTTGTATTTTCACTACAGTCCTTAACTACTCTTGCTTCTTCCCTTCTGGTCAAATACTCTATCGCATTGATGATGTATCGAGCTCCTGTGCGCATCCCTGGTGGGTTGATAGGTCCCATGAAATCAATGGCCTATTTCTAAAATTATTGTAAGGTTAGCTGAGGTGCTAAAGCCATCTCATCCCTTCAGGATGGTTTCCCAACTCTTTGGCATACATCGCAGGCTCTGTAGTATTCCTTAGCATCTTTCTGTAAAGTGGGCCACCAGAGGCCAGCTCTAAGAACCTTTTTCATTGTTTCTTTCCCTACATAATGTGATCCTACAATTCCTCCATGTGCTTCTTCCAAAATCAGTGGTCTTTCTGCCTCCATAACACATCTCCTCAGCATCTCATCAGACCCCATCTTATATAGTTGTCCATCTATAAGTGAAAAATCTACAGCGCGAACTAGCAGTTGTTTCTTCTGAATGATTGTATACTCGCGGGGTGCCATTCCTATAGATAGGTATTGAACTATCTCGACGAAGTGATCATAAACCTTTCTGATGGCCAACAACTATGCATCTGGTAGTGTATCCTCCAAACTGGTAGGTTTCTCTCAATGTTGTAACCTAGATAAGTGGTTAGGTCCCTTTTTCATTCTCCCTGGTTTGACCACAATCTCAAAGTCATATTCCTAGAATAACAGTATCCATCTGTATATTCTTCCCCCCAACACTGGCTTGTTGACTAAGTATTTCAACATGGAGTGATCATTGAACATCTTAAAATTCCCTCCCAACAAATAGTGTCGAAACTTCTGCAACACATACACCATAGCTAAACCTTCTCTTTAAGTGGTAGTGTAGCTTATCTTAGTTGTAGATAGCTTCCTGCTAGCAAAGTCTAGATGGTGGTCAATATCTCCTTCTCTTGGTTGTGCTAACACTGCTCCTAATGCAATGGACGAAGCATCGACATGGACATGGAATTCCTTACTCCAATCTGGGAAAACCAAGATAGGCGTAGTAACCATTTTCTGTTTTAGTTTGTCGAAGCTCTGCTAGCATTCCTTTGACCATTCAAACTAATGATCTTTCTTTAAAATATTTTCCATGGGTGTTTTTATCTATGCATATCCCTTGATAAACTTTCTGTAGTATCCACTATGTCCCAGTGTAGTGCACAGTTGTTTAACTGAAGTAGGCGGAGGTAGATCAACAATGATGGAAATTTTGGAAGGATCTACCAACAACCCTTTCTTATATACAATGTGTCCCAACAATACTCCAAAAGGTGTAAGGAAGATGCACTTCTTTAGGTTCAAGGAAATCTGGCATTACCAACACCTATCCAACATTAGTCTCAAACATTCAATATGATTTTTTAATAAGCTAAAGATAGTCCAATCATCAAAATATGCTTCCAAACATTTATGTAAAAACTCCTTGAATGCTTCGACCACCACCCTGGAAAAGATGGATGTTGAATTCTTGAATCCGAAAGGCATCACAATGTACTAGAAACAACCCCATTATGTGGAAAATGTGGTCTTATGGCGATCTTCCTTAGCAATCATGATCTGGTGATAACCTGAAAATCCATCAGTGAAGGAGTACACTTCCTGTCCTCCTACATTATCTAACACTTCATCGGTAAAGTGTGTATGGAATGGATCATGTAAGAATGCATCATTCATTTTCCTTAAATCTACTTAGATTCTTATCTCTCTTGTCTTCTTATTTTGGACCACGATAGGGCTAATCCATTTTGATTCTTCAACGGGTTCTGTGATTCCTGCTTCCAACATTTTGTCTAGTTCGACCCTAAATTTCTGCTTGTACTTGGTATTTAGTCTGTAGGGTCTCTTCTTGAATGGACTTGCATATGGTTTCAGTGGGATCTTCATTTCTACCATGGGCCCTTTAATTCCATTCATGTATGGAAAATTGGTTGGAAACAAGTCCTGATATTCATGCAGTAATTTTATAATCTTATCAATAGTGGCATCATCCCAATAATCTCCAATGTTGGCCATCTTAGGTGCTTGCTATGTTCCAATATTAACTTTATTGATTTTAATTGGTTGTCCAATGAAAGGTAGTTCAATCCTTGTCCCTTCTATGTCTCTTTTTCCTTCAGTTTCTACGATGTTCACAATCCTAGGATCATCATCTTCATCATCATTGATATTGTAACAACCCTGTAATTTCTGAAGAGGTGCAGTCCATTCATCTTATTCTTTCTCCAAATGTAGGTTAGGTGCCTCTTCAAATATTTTTTGTCTTACAACTTGTAAAGACTGATCTACTGTGGGGTACTGAATTTCAAATAAAAATGTAGCTATAAAGTTCCAATTCATACCATACCAATCTAAAGTGGTGAGGTGCATTTTTGCTTGAAGATACCAGTTGATGGGCATAGTATCCAAAGTGTTAATGTACTGATGCACCCATTGTTCTTTAGTAATTCTTCTCCTGGCCTCCTCACAACTCCGCACATGGTCCTTTAGACAACTCTTACTTGTGTATTGAACTTCACAGCCTTAATCTTGTTCTAAAAAGTGCACTGTCATCAAAGTATGGCATTGTACCCACTCTGCGATCTTCTTCTTGTTTGTTCCCCACCATATTGTTGGAGTTCCTTTCAAGGATTCATCTAGTGCCAACAAACTCTGTTGTACTGGTAAAATTTCTTCAAATTCCAATAAGAATGCTTCTAAATGATTTAAACCATCAAATGTGGGCATATTACTTATTTCTCTGCCAATCTAGCAAACATCCCTGGTCAATATGGCACACCTTCTCGTAGAAACTTCATACATTTTGTTCTTCTAGTTCTCTAGTGCTTCTTCTGAGTTTGATGAGCATGCGCTTTCACTTCGCCAACTCAAAATCTCGTCTTCTGTAGGATTAATGTAATCTTGTTGTCTAGCTATCAATTTATATATATTCTCTAGTTCATAAGCACGGTCTTCTTCCCTGATAGGTTTTGTGTATTTGTGACCTTCATCAACATCAAGAGGTGAAATGACCCTAAGGCCATCACCTTCAAATTTCATTCTTCTTTTCTTTAAGTCAACAGTAGTTGAATTGTTGAAATCCCAATCAATTCCTAACAATGCAGGATAAGGACAACTATCATCAACTATCTCAATCACCTGAAAGTCCGCAAACGTTCTTACCCCGTCGATTTCCATAGGGAAATGCTCTAGTATTCCAAAGGGGATTACTACATACTGATTAGCCATCCTGAGCCTGATAGGGGAGTAAGTCAACTTAGGTTTTCCCATTAGTTCCTAGGTCTGATTTGTCATAACATTGACTTCTGATCCCAAGTCGAGGACCACATAATCTATGTCGTAGTCTCCAATATGAACATTGAGGTGTAGTTCCTTATTTTTTCTCCTCTTCCTAGATACTTGGTTCACATCCCTACTCAACATAGGGTCTATTACTCCTATATCATATTGTTTGACCAAGTGTTGTAGTTCTTATATGGCTCTTTCATCCTTAATTAATTCAATAAATGTATACAAGAACCCTACAAGCTTGCTTACCTCTTTTCCTTCTCTAGGTGATGCAAACTGATTGAATGATAGAGGCATTACACATTCTCTTAATTTTGGTTGTGCCTTTGATGAAGAAACCTATTCTCCTCTAAATTCTCTACTTGCCTCTTCAAATGTCTCCTTCTCCTTCCTTGGATCAAACAATTGTGCCTTCTCTACAACTCTTATGATCCTCGATCCCTCTGTAGTCTTTTCGGGAGTCACCATGTCTTGTCCTGTAACAATGCCTCCTCTTGTGATGACAATGACTCTGGGATCCTCTCCTCATGGCTTGGTTGATATTAATTGGACCTGTTGGTTTTCTCCTCATCTCTCCTGAAGTTTCACTAACAATGTTGGACAATCCTCATTAACATTTTCAAATGATTTACAATAGTTGAAAGTGGTACAAGGGTTCTAATATTTCCTTGCAAAATGACCTGGTTGGGTGTAGTTATAACAAATAATCTGACCTCGACCTTCACCCATGCCTCCTCCTCATCCTCTTCCTGTGAATCCACCATGAGGGTTGAAGTTTCCTCTTCCTAGGGAATTAAAATGCATAGTATTTTTCTCCTTCTATCATTCTCCTTGAATACTATATGTATCTCTTGACCTTTCATGCAAGAGGTCATAGGCCCTATAGTCCTTCTCATCATGCCCCATGGATTTACAAAATGTGTAGTAAAGGTTGGTGGGTGTCTGGACATATTTTTGGATGTAATAACATTCACCAGGGTGATGTCTATTTATACATACCTTGCACCAAGGTAGAGTAACCTGCTTCAAAGGGTTGGGAGCTACAGAGGCCAAGTATTCATTAAATAGGAGGAAATGCTCTTTGTCACGGCCCTCTGATTTGCATCTGATACACTAGATGTATTCTCTTTTATATTTTCCCTTTTCTTTCTTCATATCTTCGACTTGTAGAGATAATCTAGTTAGCTGACTCAAAATTTGACTCAGACTTGAGCTCGATTCTCCCATAGGGGATGATTCTAGTTTCATGGAAATCTCTAGTGCTTCAGCCTGTCAAGCAACCTTCTTTTTCATCAGAGGAACTCTGATGTGTGGTAAGAGGGAAGCAATGAACCACTCCTTATTCTGGTCATCTGGAATCTGAAAGCTCAATCAGCTTGTCAAGGTCTTAAACCTCTTATGAAATGCCCACACAGGTTCAACTACTCTTTTCTTGATTTTTTTAGCTCTATAATGCACCGTGACTCTGACTTGGGTTTCTTGAATTTTTCACTCAACACAGTCTTGATATCGTTCAGTGGTTTAGGTTATACAACTCCTTTAACAAACTTCATGTACCAAATCAGTGCGTGGTCTCTGAAGGTAGTACTAAACTGAGCTCTCTTAACAGCTTCGTTGTTGACTTGCTTAATCTCCATACAACTTTGCATAAGAACCAGTGATGATCAGGATATTCAGATCCATCTCCTCTAAGGATAGGTAACCTCATTTCATCTACCATAGATCTTCCTAGGTTTCTTGACTGAGTATGTACTAAACTTCTAGTAATAGTGTTATGTGTGCTCTGATAACTCTGACTACTCTAGTTACTTAATGGTGCTAAAACAATTGGAGGAGTAATATTAGTTACTCCGACGGTATGCACAGTCCCTGAAGTTACTGATTCTTGTTGGCAAGGTTCTTCAGCCTTCTCTTCTTCTATCCTAGAAGATTCTAAATATTCCTCGTTCAATAATTATTCTTCTTCTCCATTATAGAACCCTTCGTCCTGTGCCAGTGACTCATGATTTTTCTCAAACGGGTTCACTAGAGGGACCTCTCTAAATTATTTCCCACTGTGCGTATGTCCAACTTATGTGTCATTGTTGCTGTCTAAGTTTTCGAACATTAGCTTTTCAACCTGATCGATTACTGTATCTTCAATATGTTCTTCTCATGCAATAACATATTTATCTTCAACTTCAAAAAGTGTAAATATTCTCCTCTGGGTCCCTTAAATAAATACCTCTCTACTTGGCTATATGAATCTACTATGTCAATAGAAAAATTAGTAATGTACCCTCCGATAGTTCTATCAAACCAATGATCTACTACTCTTGACATGGTGTTATCAACTCTCTTGACCTTGTTGATCAACGTCGATGTCCAAACCACATGTGGCTTAGGTCTGATTTCAAACTGGGTATCTACTAATCTAGCTAACCACTCGTATAAATCCTTATCAATTCCTCCAAAGAAAATCTTGTGTATATCAATGAAGATATACCTTCCTGACCAGTCTTCTGTAGTAATGCTAGGGTTCTTGTTCTGAGATTCAGTGAATTCCCTTTCTTGTTCTTCTATCCACTTCTGAATTTTTGTCTTCTATGGAAACCACCTTGACATTCCCTCAAGAAGATCTCAGTCCCAGAAACATAACCATTTGTTGGCACAGGGGTAGACCCAGGGTTCATCTCTTAACAACGCACCAAAAATACGTAACTATGGGCCCTTTCGACAACACCTATGGAGAAGATGCAGTCTCACCCGAAGTAGCAATAGGGGGTTGTAGGACACAGGTGTCTACAACCAAAGGAAATGCAAAGTGAATCCAGAACAACAAGACACAACAATCTAGATATTCTTTACCATGCTTAAGCTTACTTCACAATTTATATCTTGGATCTAGCACAACAATGAAATAATAGTATAACAGAAAGAAACGAATCACAACATCAACCACAGAGAACAAAAAGATATATGTGGTTCACCCTCTTCCTAGGGCTACACCCACAGAACTGTGTTTCTTGATATATTATATGAAAATAGACAGTTCTATCTACACACTTAGTTGCAGATCTCTCTCTCTTCCTCTCTCCCTCCCTGCGCACCCAACTCCAGGGTTGATCTTTTTACCTAGCTGAATATCTTACAATACAATAATATTCCCACATCACAATACTCCTCTCACGCAACAACAATAATCACTCAACATCAACCTAGAATGAACCCTATAACATGAACGAACCCATCCCAGGTCCTCTAGACCTTTATTTATACATTACATGACTCTTGGACAACCTTAGGCCAAGGCCTAAGTGTCAAAACCCTAAATTCCAAAACCCTAGGTGTCAAAACCCTAGGTCCACTTGACCCATTTTTTCAGGGCTTTGCCAGCCTGTCTTTCCTTCTTTTCCTTGAGGTGCTCCAAGGTGGATTTTTCCACTTGTTGAGTTGTCCATGATCCATCTTATTTGTTGATCTGTCTTCCTCGATCTTCTCTTTCAATGGATAGATTTCCCTTACTTCGTTCCTTCTTTTCTTCTTCTTTGACCACATCGACCCATTCTTAGTTAATGTGCCTTCCGCGAAGTTCACACTTTTCTCTTCTTCCTTAATATTTTATTCCTTCCATAACCAAGGGCCAATAGAGATCCATCACCAAGAGGTTCAGAATAAACAAAAAAAATCATGTAACAATCGTCGCATAAAGAAAAAGGATATAAAAGAAGGAGACTTGGTCTTACTGTATGACAGTCGCATAAAAGGCAAAACCAAAAAATTTGAAACAAGATGGTTGGGGCTTTATGTAGTGGAAGATATTCGACTGACTGGAGCAGTCCAACTAAAACATTATTGGGGAAACCATTTAAGAAAGTAATTAATGGTGCCCATTTAAAAAAGTATAAGGTATAAAATAAAAGAACCCGTTGGAAAATTATAGTAGGGAGTTGCTAACAGGAACCAACTAAACCAATTAACCATACTTATGAGAAATAAACCTTGCTTAAAATTAATAAACAAAAAATAGTTAGAGAAACTCAGGTATAGAAAAATGAAACATAAAGTATTTAAAAAGAATCCATAACGCTAAAGGAAAACAACAATAAAGTTAAATTTAGAGAGAAAGCATCCCTTGGTCGAGCCTTAAACAAAGTAGCAAAATATATTCTCGACATTCCACACCTTCAATCGACTTAAGACAAATACTAATAAGAAGGGAATTAGGTGAAAGGATCATTCTGGGAGAAAGTGAGCGCATTTAAACTGAGCGTAGATCATATGAGCACAAACCAAGAGAACACAAATCGAATTGACATCACAAAAGACGACATCATTCAGGCTCAGCCAAATTTATCAAAATGAATGAGAAAACAAGCCATCACCAACATCGACTAAGCTAGTCTAGTAATAAAGATGGCTCAAAACAATCATTGGTTGACCCTCGTATTGACCACGTATCAATAGAGGAGACCTTGTTAGTCAAACCTAGGAAGCACCAGTCGAAGAGATGTCGATGTCAGCAAAGTAAGAACATTCAATACGAGATAGGAAAATATAGATAATGATAACATAATTAATAATTATGCCACACCACCTACATATTATCTTAACACGTGCAATTTTCAAGGAGAAATCATCAGGATTAATGCACGAGGGATTTTGCATGAGCATATGTTCAACAATCGTATGGATATCTGCATGTAAAAGGCACCACGCACATTCAAGAACTACCAAATTACAATAAACCATATATGCTAATGTACCTCGAAGCAGTTTCACTCATAAAAACATGATTTGAATCAACAACTACCTCCTTTCCTGTACCTTGAAATCTAGGGAGATTGAGCCATGTGCAGGGCAATTTCGCTACCATTTTGGATTAGCTTCAATATCATGAACCTAAACTCTATTTAACAAATCCAAGCAAGGAGAAAATTCACTCTGCAGAAAGGTAATTACTAGAACATAAACCATGAGGTAGACAAAGTTAGTAGATGATGACCCTCCTTAATAACATTTCCATAATTCAGAAGCAGGTCAACCATCTTGGTCCAGATGTGAGAAGAGGAATTTTCCATTCACATAAAGGCACGTAGGGATCCTATAGAATTTCCACAACCCATTGGTCAAAGTAAAAATAGTCAGTATTTCTTGTGTTGGATGAAGAAATAAATTTTGCAAAAAAACTTCCAAGAAATACTCTAGTGTGAGAAGAAATGACTGTGAAACCAAACAAAGGGTATCACCAAAATAGGGTATTAAGAAATAAAAATTTTGTAAATGTTATTTAGGAAGAATCCTCCTCACAAGAAAAGGACATATTCAACCTAGTAAAAAACAGGAACACCAAGCACTCAAGAAGCAGTTGATTCGACCAATGACAGTGATCCAAGCACATCAGAGTAGTCAGAAATTGTACTTTAAGTCGATCGACGATATAAATATTTTGTCTCCTATTCTTACATTTTTCTCTTTCTATATTCATATTCTACTTCTCCATATTTCAATAATGTAATCAAAATATGAAAAGTTATTTTGTATAACCCCCACTTGCTAGGGACGAGCAAGGAATTGAGGTTGGGGGAGATTTTGTACGGGACAGTCTACCTTGTCGACTAGACTTGGTGGTCGAATAAGAACCTGTTAGTCGACCGACGTATTTAGAAGTATAATTAGGTCAAATTATCTATTAATTGACCGACCCAAGCAATTAAGTAGTTAAAAATTCCTGGAAGAGGTATAAATAGACAAGCACATGAAGGCTCAGATAGCTTCATGTGAGCGGTTATATGTAACTGTGTAGTATTGTTATATCATATAATAAAATTATTGTTCTTTAGTCTCTCATGATTACTTGTGTATGTATTTACCTATATCTATGTGTATTCATGTATCTCTATGATCTCTATGTAAGGATCTACTGGTAACTCTCCCTACATTTCCCTATATTACAACACCTCCCATCTCTCTCTCTCTCTCTCT